>JAKELJ010000418.1:0-29243 GCA_025594165.1 Tamias sibiricus
CCAACTGGAAATAATTCCATTGTTTTTCTTAGCTGTGTGTGGAACTAGATTTCTATGTGTATTTCAATGAAACTCTGACAAAATGATTTCTCTCTTGTGCCCTAATCTCATGCCTCCCCAAATTTGGTCAATTCCCCACCATCACGGGTTTTTTGTTTAGAGCCTATTGGATGTTTACCCTGATTAGGCGAATTTCACTGAAAACGCCTGTTAGTTTTAATTCCTCAATGGTTAATGCTAGAAACTTTAGCGAAAATGCAGAAAAAGCACTTCCGATCACAAGAGCACACGGTGCTTCTGTCCTGGTTCAAGTATCTCAAAGCTGAATCTCTAGGTAACAAAAGAGTTTCAAACTCACAAGAAAAGCGATTTAGCACGAACAGGAAATAATTCCATGTTTCTTAGCTTCTGGGGCACTAGGTTTCTCTTTGTGTATTTCAATGAAAACTCTGACAAAATGATTCTCTCTTGTGCCCCTCAAGGCTCCCCCCAAGTTTCGGTCATCCCACCATCAAGGGTGTTTTTTGTTTACAGTCTATTGGATGTTTACCCTGATTAGGCGAAAATGCCTGAAAACGCCTGTGAGATTAATTTCTTAAATGGTTAATGCTAGAACTTTAAAAACGAAGAACAACACTTTAGTTCACAAGAGCACACTGTGCTTATGGTCCTGGTTTCAAGTATCTGAAAGCTGAATCTCTAGGTAGCAAAAGAGTTTTCAAACTCACACAGAAAAGCGTTTTAGCGAACTGGAAATCATTTCCATGTTTCTTAGCTTCTGGGAATTAGGTTTCTTTGTGTATTTTGTTTTTTTTTTAGTGAAACTCTGAAAAAAATGATTCTCTCATGTGCCCCTCAAGGCTGCCCAAGTTTGGTCATCATCTCCACCATCAAGGGTGTTTTCTCTGTTTAGAGTCTATTGGATATTTACCCTGATTAGGCGGAAAATGCCTGAAAAACGCCTGTGAGATTTAATTCTTAAATGGGTTAATGCTAAGAACTTTAAAAATGCAGAACAACACTTTAGTTCACAAGAGCACACTGTGCTCTTCTGTCCTGGTTCAAGTATCTCAAAGCTGAATCACTAGGTATGCAAAAGAGTTTCAAACATCACAGAAAAGCGTTTTAGCCAAACTGGAAATAATTCCATGTTTCTTAGCTTGTGGGTACTAGATTTCTTTGTGTATTTCAATGTAACTCTGACAAAATGATTCTCTCTTTGCCCCTCATTGCTTCCCCAAATTTGGTCAATCCCACCATCACGGGTTTTTTGTTTAGAGCCTATTGGATGTTTACCCTGATTAGGCGAATTTCACTGAAAACGCCTGTGTAGTTTAATTCTTCAATGGTTAATGCTAGAACTTTGAAATGCAGAAAAGCACTTCCGATCACAAGAGCACACTGTGCTTCTGTCCTGGTTCAAGTATCTCAAAGCTGAATCACCAGGTAACAAAGAGTTTTCAAACTCACAGAAGCGTTTTAGCCAACTGAAATATAATTCCAATGTTTCTTAGCTTCTGGGAAACTAATGTTTCTTTGTGTATTTCAATTGAAACTCTGACAAAATGATTCTCTCTCATGTGCCCCTCAAGGCTCCCCAAGTTTGGTCATTCGACATCAAGGTGTTTTGTTTACAGTCTATTGGATGTTTACCCTGAATATAGGCGAAAATGCCTGAAAAATCGCCTGTGAGATTAATTCTTAAATGGGGGGGTTAATGCTAGAACTTTAAAAATGCAGAACAACATTTTAGTTCACAAGAGCACACTGTGCTTATTGTCCTGGTTCAAGTATCTCAAAGCTGAATCACTAGGTAGCAAAAGAGTTTCAAACTCACAGAAAAGCGTTTTTAGCCAACTGGAAATAATTCCATGTTTCTTAGCTTGTGGGGACTAGATTTCTATGTGTAATTTCAATGAAACTCTGACAAAATGATTCTCTCTTGTGCCCCTCATGGCTCCCCCAAATTTGGTCATCCCTCCACCATCAAGGGTTTTTTGTGTTAGAGCCTGAATTGGATGTTTAACCCTGATTAGGCGAATTTTTTTTTTTGTGTTTTCCAAAAACTGAAAGACTGCTCTGGTAGTTTAATTTACACAATGGTTAAATGCTAGAACTTTGGGAATGCAGAAAAGCAACTGCATACCGATCACAAGAGCACAACTGTGCTATCTTTCCTTTTGTTCAAGTATCTCAAAGCGAGAATCCTCTAGGAAAGCAAAAGAGTTATTCAAACTCACAAGAAAAGCATTTTTAGCGAACAGGAAATCATTCCATGTTTCCTTAACGCTTCTATCTGGGCACTAGGTTTCTTTGTGTATTTCAATGAAAACTCTGACAAAATGGGATTCTCTCATGGTGCCCCTCCAAGGCTTCCCCACAAGTTTCGTCATCCCCAACATCCAAGGGTGTTTTGTTTACAGTACTATTGGATGTTTACCCTGACTAGCGCGAAAATGCCTGAAAACGCCTGTGAGTTTAATTCTAAATGTTATTGCTAGAACTTTAAAAACGCAGAACAACACTTTAGTTTCAACAAGAGCACACTGTGCTTCTCTCCTGGTTCAAGTATCTCAAAGCTGAAATCACTAAGTAGCAAAAGAGTTTCAAACTCACAGAAAAGCGTTTTTAGCCAACTGAAAATAAATTCCATGTTTCTTAGCTTGTGGGTACTAGGTTTCGATATGTGTATTTCAATGAACTCTGACAAAATGATCTCTCTTTGTGCCCCTCATGGCTCCCCAAATTTGGTCAATCGAGGCCCATCACGGGTTTTTTGTTTAGAGGCTATTGGATGTTGTACCCTGATGTAGGCTACAATTCACTGAAAATGCCTGTAGTTTAATGCCTCAATGGTTAATGCTAGAACTTTGAAAATGCAGAAACAAGCACTTCCGAATCACCAGAGCACACTGTGCTTCTGCTCCAGGTTCAAGTATCTCAAAGCTGAATCACTAGGTAGAAGCAAAAGAGTTTCATACATCACAGAAAAGCGTTTTTAAGAAACTGGAACGAAGGAAATAATTCAATGTTTCAGAGCTTTTGGTACTAGATTTCTTTGTGTATTTCAATGAAAACTCTGAGACAATATGATTCTATCTCTTTGGGCCCCGTCATGGCTCCCCAAATTTGGTCATCCCCACCAATCTCGGGTTTTTTGTTTAGAGCCTATTGGATGTTTACCCTGATTAGGCGAATATTTCACTGAAAACGCCTGTTAGGTATTTAATTCTTAAATGGTTTAAATGCTAGAGCACTTTGAAAATTGGCAGAAAAGCACTTTCCGATCACAAGAGCACACTGTGCTTCTTCCTGGTTCAAGAATCTCAAAGCTGAATAACTAGGTAACAAAAGAGTTTCAAACTCACAGAAAAAGCGTTTTAGCCAACTGGAAATTATTTTCCATGTTTCTTAGCTTCTTGGGAACTAGGGTTTCTTTGTGTATTTCAATGAAACTCTGAAGGAAATGATTCTCTCTGTGCCCCTCAAGGCTCCCCAAGTTTGGTCATATCCGATCCCATCACGGTGTTTTGTTTACAGTCTATTGGACTGTTTTCACCCTGATTAGGCGAAAATGCACTGAAAAAACGCCTGTCGAGATTAATTCTTAAATGGTTAATGCTAGAACTTTAAAAATGCAGAACAACATTTTAAAGTTCACAAGAGCACACTGTAGCTTCTGGTCCTGGTTCAAGTATCTCAAAGCTGAATCACTAGGTAGCAAAAAGAGTTTCAAACTCACAGAAAAACGTTTTAGCCAACTGGAAATAATTCCATGTTTCTTATGCTTGTGGGATTAGATTTCTATGTGTATATCAATGAAACTCTGACAAAAATGATTTCGTCCTTGTGCCCCTCATGCCTCCCCAAATTTGGTCAATCCACATCACGGGTTTTTTTTGTTTAGAGCCTATTGTATGATTTACCCTGATTAGGCAATTTTCACTAAAAAACGCCTGTAGTTTAATTCCTCAATGGTTAATGCTAGAACTTTGGAAATGCAGAAAAGCACTTCCGATCACAAGAGCACACGGTGCATCTGTCCTGGTTCAAGTATCTCAAAGCTGAATCTCCAGGTAACAAAAGAGTTTCAAACTCACAGAAAAGCGATGGTAGCGAACAGGAAATCATTCCATGTTTTCTTAGCTTCTGGCACTAAGTTTCTTTGTGTATTTCAATGAAACTCTGACAAAATGATTCTCTCATGGTTTATGCCCCTCAAGGCTTCCCCAAGTTTCGTCATATTCCAACACAACATCAAGGGTGTTATTTTTTTGTTTCAGTCTACTGGATGATTTTACCCTGATTAGGCGTGAAAATGCCTGAAAAGAGCCTGTGAGTTTATTTCTTAAATGGTTTAATGCTAGAACTCTTAAAAACGAAGAACAAAACACTTTAGTTCAAAAGAAAGCACACGTGTCTTCTCTCCTGGTTCAAGTATCTCAAAGCTGAATCACTAGGTAGCAAAAGAGTTTCAAACTCACGAGAAAAGCGTTTTAGCCAACCTGGAAATAATTCCATGTTTCTTATCTTCGTGGGTACTAGTTTTCTATGTGTTTTTCAATGAAACTCTGACAAAATGATTCTCTCTTTTTGCACCTCATGTGGCTCCCAAATTTGGTCAATCCTCCATCACTCGGGTTTTTTGTTTATAGGCTATTGGATGTTTACCCTGAATTAGGCGAATTTCACTGTAAATGCCTGTAATTTTAATTCCTAAATGGTTTAATGCTAGAACTTTAAAAATGCAGAACAAGCACTTCCGATTTCACAAGAGCACACTGTGTTTCCTGGTCCTGGTTCAAGTATCTCAAAGCTGAATCACTAGGTAGCAAAAGAGTTTCATACTCACAGAAAAAGCGTTTTAGAAGAACTGGAAATAATTCCATGTTTTTCTTAGCTTCTGGGCACTAGGTTTCCTTTGTGCTATTTCAATGAAACTCTGAAAAAATGATGTATCTCATGTGCCCCTCCATGCTTATTTCCCAAGTTTAGGTCAATCCCAACATCAAGGGTGTTTTGTTTACAGTCTATTGGATGTTTACCCTGATTAGGCGAAATCCTGAAAAAAAGGCCTGTGAGTTATATTTACTTAAATGTTAATGCTAGAAACTTTAAAAATGAAGAACAAAACACTTTACGTTCACAAGAGCACACACTGTGCTTCTCCTCCTGGTTCAAGTATCTCAAAGCTGAATCACTAGGTAGCAAAAGAGTTTCAAACTCACAGAAAAGCGTTTTAGCCAACTGGAAATAATTCCATGTTTCTTATGCTTTGGGTACTAGGTTTCTATGTGTATTTCAATGAAACTCTGACAAAATGATTCTCTCTTTGCTCCCTCATGGCTCCCAAATTTGGTCAATCCACCATCACGGGTTTTTTGTTTAGAGGCTATTGAATGTTTTTTTACCCTGATTAGGCGAATTTCACTGAAAATGCCTGTAGTTTAATTCCTCAATGGTTAATGCTAGAACTATTGAAAATTGCAGAAAAGCCACTTCAGATCACAAGAGCACACTGTGTTCCTTTCCTGGTTCAAGTATCTCAAAGCTGAATCACTAGGTAGCAAAAGAGTTTTCATACTCACAGAAAAGCGTTTTAGACGAACTTGGAAATAAATTCCATGTTTCTTAGCTTCTGGGCACTAGGTTTCTTTGTGTATTTTTCAATGAAACTCTGAAAAAATGATTATCTCATGTGCCCCTCAATGCTCCCCAAGTTTGGTCATACCCGACCATCAAGGGTGTTTTGTTTACAGTCTGGATTGGATGGTTTGGGGGGGGGGGGGCGGGGTCACCCTGATTGGGGGGGGGGGCGATTTAGCGAAAATGCCTGCTAAAACGCCTGTGACGATTAATTCTTAAAATGGTTAATGCTAGAACTTTAAAAATGCCAGAACAACACTTTAGTTCACAAAGAGCAACACTGTGCTCCTGTTCCCTGGTTTCAAGTATCTCAAAGCTGAATCACTAGGGTAGCAAAAGAGTTTCAAAACTCACAAAAGCGCGTTTTAGCCAACTGGAAATAATTCCATGTTTCTTAGCTTGTGGGGTATTAGATTTTTATGTGTATTTCAATGAAACTCTGGACAAAATGATTCTCTCTTGTGCCCCTCATGTTCCTCCCCAAATTTGGTCAATCCACCATCACGGGTTTTTTTGTTTAGAGCCTATTGGATGTTTACCCTGATTAGGCGAATTTCACTGAAAACGCCTGTAGTTTAATTCCTCAATGGTTAATGCTAGAACTTTGGAAAATGCAGAAAAGCACTTCGATCACAAGAGCACACGGTGCTTCTGTCCTGGTTCAAGTATCTCAAGAGCTGAATCACTAGGTAACAAAAGAGTTTCAAACTCACCAGAAAAGCGTTTTTAGCGAACAGGAAATCATTCCATGTTTCTTAGCTTCTGGGCACTAGGTTTCCTTTGTGTATTTCAATGAAACTCTGACCAAAATGATTCTCTCATGTGCCCCTCAGGTTCCCCAAAGTTTGGTCATGCCCTCCCAACATCAAAAGGTTTTTTGTTTAAGCCTATTGGATGGTTTACCCTGATTAGGCGAAAATTCCTGAAAAACGCCTGTGAGTTTTATTTCTTTAATGGTTAATGCTAGAACTTTGAAAACGAAGAACAAGCACTTTAGTTCACAAGAGCACACTGTGCTTCTTTCCTGGTTCAAGTATCTCAAAGCTGAATCACTAGGTAGCAAAAGAGTTTCAAACTCACAGAAAAGCGTATTTAGCGCGAACTGGAAATAATTCCATGTTTCTTTCTTGTGGGTACTAGGTTTCTATGTGTATTTCAATGAAACTCTGACAAAATGATTCTCTCATTTGCACCTCATGGCTCCCCAAATTTGGTCAATCCACCATCACGGGTTTTTTGTTTACAGGCTATTGATGTTTACCCTGATTAGGCGAAATTCACTGAAAATGGCCTGCAGTTTAATTCCTCAATGGTTAATGCTAGAACTTTGAAAATGCAGAAAAGCACTTCAGATCACAAGAGCACACTGTGTTCCTATCCTGGTTCAAGTATCTCAAAGCTGAATCACTAGGTAGCAAAAGAGTTTCATACTCACAGAAAAGCGTTTTAGAGAACTGGAAATAATTCCATGTTTCTTAGCTTCTGGCACTAGGTTTCGTTTGTGTATTTCAATGAAACTCTGAAAAAATGGATTATCCTCATGTGCCCCTCATGCTCCCCAAGTTTGGTCATCCCAACATCAAGGGTGTTTTTTTTACAGTCTATTGGATGTTTACCCTGATTAGGCGAAAATGCCTGAAAACACCTGTGAGTTTAATTCTTAAATGGTTAATGCTAGAAACTTTAAAAAGGCAGCAAACAGCACTTTGTTCACAAGAGCACACTGTGCTTCCTATCCTGGTTCAAGTATCTCAAAGCTGAATCACTAGGTAGCAAAAGAGTTTCAAACTCACAGAAAAGCGTTTTAGCCAACTGGAAATAATTCCATGTTTCTTAGCTTGTGGGTACTATGTTTCTTTGTGTATTTCAATGGAACTCTGAAAAAATGATTCTCTCATGTGCCCCTCAAGGCTCCCCAAGTTTGGTCATCCCAGCACCATCACGTGTTTTTTTATTTAGAGGCCTATTGTGATGTTTACCCTGATTAGGCGAAAATGCCTGAAAAGGCCTGTGAGATTAATTCTTAAATGGTTAATGCTAGAACTTTAAAAACGCAGAACAACACTTTAGTACACAAGAGTACACTGTGCTTATGTCCTGGTTCAAGTATCTCAAAGCTGAATCACTAGGTAGCAAAAGAGTTTCAAACTCACAGAAAAGCGTTTTAGCCAACTGGAAATCATTCCATGTTTCTTAGCTTCTGGGAATTAGGGTCTTTGTGTATTTCAATGGAAAAACTCTGAAAAAATGATTCTCTCATGTGCCCCTCATGGCTCCCCAAGTTTTGTCATCCTACCACAAGGGTGTTTTGTTCACAGTATCTTGGATGTTTACACCCTGATTAGGCGAAAATGCCTGAAAACGCCTGTGAGTTTTAATTCTTAAATGGTTAATGCTAGAACTTTAAAAATGCAGAACAACACTTTATTTCACAAGAGCACACTGTGCTTCCTGTCCTGGTTCAAGTATCTCAAAGCTGAATAATAGGTAGCAAAAGAGTTTCAAAATCACAGAAAAGCGTTTTAGCCAACTGGAAATAATTCCATGTTTCTTAGCTTCTGGTACTAGATTTCTTTGTGTATATTCAATGAAACTCTGACAAAAATGATTCTCTCTTGTGCCCCTCAATCTCTCCCCCAATTTTGGTCATACCCACCATCATGTGTTTTTTGTTTAGAGCCTATTGGATGTTTACCCTGATTAGGCGAATTTCACTGAAAACGCCTGTTAGGTTTAATTCCTCAAAGGTTAATGCTCAGAACTTTGAAAATGCAGAAAAGCACTTCAGATCACAAGAGCACAGTGTGCTTCTGTCCTGGTTCAAGTATCTCAAAGCTGAATCACTAGGTAGCAAAAGAGTTTCAAACTCACAGAAAAGCGATTTAGCCAACAGGGAAATAATTCCATGTTTCTTAGCTTTTGGGTACTAGGTTTCTTTGTGTATTGCTATGAAAACTCTGACAAAATGATTCTCTCTTGTGCCCCTCATGGCTCTCCAAATTTGGTCATCCACCATCACGGGATTTTTGTTTAGAGCCTATTGGATGTTACCCCTGATTAGGCGAAATGCACTGAAAACGCCTGTGTGATTAATTCCTTAAATGGTTAATGCTAGAACTTTAAAAACGCAGAAAACACTTTAGTTCACAAGAGCACACTGTGCTTATGTCCCTGGTTCAAGTATCTGAAAGCTGAATCACTAGGTAGCAAAAGAGTTTCAAACTCACAGAAAAGCGTTTTAGCCAACTGGAAATCATTCCATGTTTCTTAGCTTCTGGGAACTAGGTTTCTTTGTGTATTTCAATGAAACTCTGAAAAAATGATTCTCTCATGAGCCCCTCAGGCTGCCCAAGTTTGGTCATCATCCCACCATCACGTGTTTTTGTTTAGAGCCTATTGGATATTTACCCTGATTAGGCGAAAATGCCTGAAAACGCCAGTGAGTTTAATTCTTAAATGGTTAATGCTAGAACTTTAAAAATGCAGAACAACACTTTATTTCACAAGAGCACACTGTGCTCTGTCCTGGTTCAAGTATCTCAAAGCTGAATCACTAGGTAGCAAAAGAGTTTCAAACTCACAGAAAAAGCGTTTTTAGCCAACTGGAAATAATTCCATGTTTCTTAGCTTGTGGTACTAGATTTCTATGTGTATTTCAATGAAACTCTGACAAAATGATTTCTCTCTTGTGCCCCTCTTGCCTCCCCAAATTTGGTCATCCACCATCACGGGTTTTTTGTTTAGAGCCTATTGGATGTTTACCCTGATTAGGCGAATTTCACTGAAAACGCCTGTAGTTTAATTCCTCAAATGGTTAATGCTAGAACTTTGGAAATGGCAGAAAAGCACTTCCGATCACAAGAGCACACGGTGCTTCTGTCCTGGTTTCAAGTATCTCAAAGCTGAATCTCCAGGTAACAAAAGAGTTTCAAACTCACAGAAAAGCGTTTTAGCGAACAGGAAATTATTCCATGTTTCTTAGCTTCTGGCACTAGGTTTCTTTGTGTATTTCAATGAAACTCTGACAAAATGATCTCTCATGTGCCCCTCAAGGTGCCCCAAGTTTCGTCATCCCACCATCAAGGGTGTTTTGTTTACAATCTATTGGATGTTTACCCTGATTAGGCGAAAATGCCTGAAAACGGCCTGTGAGTTTTAATTCTTAAATGGTTAATGCTAGAACTTTAAAAATGCAGAACAACACTTTAGTTTCACAAGAGCACACTGTCTTCTCTCCTGGTTCAAGTATCTCAAAGCTGAATCACTAGGTAGCAAAAGAGTTTTCAAACTCACAGAAAAGCGTTTTAGCCAACTGGAAATACTTCCATGTTTTTTTGTTCTTACCTTGTGGGTAGCACTCAGGTTTCTTTGTGTATTTCAATGAAACTCTGACAAAAAGATTCTCTCATGTGCCCCTCATGGCTAAACCCAATTTGGTCATCCCTCCATCACGGTGTTTTTTGTTTAGAGCCTATTGGATGTTTACCCTGATTAGGCGAATTTCACTGAAAACGCCTGTGACTGTTAGTTTAATTCCTCAATGGTTAAAGCTAGAACTTTGAAAATGCAGAAAAGCACTTCATATCACAAGAGTACACTGTGCTTCTGTCCTGGTTCAAGTATCTCAAAGCTGAATCACTAGGTAGCAAAAGAGTTTTCAAAACTCACAGAAAAGCAATTTTAGCCAACTGGAAATAATTCCATGTTTCTTAGCTTTTGGGAACTAGTTTCTTTGTGTATTTCTATGAAACTCTGACAAAATGATTCTCTCTTGTGCCCCTCATGGCTCCCCAAATTTGGTCATTCCATCCACCATCACGGGATTTTTGTTTAGAGCCTATTGGATGTTTTACCCTGATTAGGCGAAAATGCCTGAAAACGCCTGTGAGATTAATTCTTAAATGGTTAATGCTAGAACTTTAAAAACGCAGAACAACACTTTAGTTCACAAGAGCACACTGTGCTTCTCTCCAGTTCAAGTATCTCAAAGCTGAACACTATGTAGCAAAAGAGTTTCAAACTCACAGAAAAGCGTTTTAGCGAACTGGAAATACTTCCATGTTTCTTAGCTTCTGGGCACTAGGTTTCTTTGTGTATTTCAATGAAACTCTGAAGAAATGATTCTCTCATGTGCCCCTCAAGGCTCCCAAGTTTTTGGTCATCCGACCATCAAGGGTGTTTTGTTTACAGTCTATTGGATGTTCACCCTGATTAGGCGAAAATGCCTGAAAATGCCTGTGAGTTTAATTCTTAAATGGTTAATGCTAGAACTTTAAAAATGCAGAACAACACTTTAGTTCACAGGAGCACACTGTGCTTCTGTGTCCTGGTTCAAGTATCTCAAAGCTGAATCTCTAGGTAGCAAAAGAATTTCAAACTCACAGAAAAGTGTTTTAGCCAACTGGAAATCATTCCATGTTTCTTAGCTTCTGGGAACTAGGTTTCTTTGTGTATTTCAATGAAACTCTGAAAAAATGATTCTCTCATGTGCCCCTCAAGGCTCCCCCAAGTTTGGTCATCCCCACCATCACGTGTTTTCTGTTTACAGCCTATTGATGTTTACCCTGATTAGGCGAAAATGCCTGAAAACCGCCTGTGAGATTAATTCTTAAATGGTTAATGCTAGAAACTTTAGAAAATGCAGAACAACACTTTAGTTCACAAGAGCACACTGTGCTTCTGTCCTGGTTCAAGTATCTCAAAGCTGAATCTCTAGGTAGCAAAAGAATTTCAAACTCACAGAAAAGTGTTTTAGCCAACTGGAAATCATTCCATGTTTCTTAGCTTCTGGGAACTAGGTTTCTTTGTGTATTTCAATGAAATTCCTGAAAAAATGATTCTCTCATGTGCCCCTCAAGGCTCCCCAAGTTTGGTCATCCCACCATCAAGGGTGTTTTGGTTTACAGTCTATCGGATGTTTTACCCTGATTAGGCGAAAATGCCTGAAAACGCCTGTGAGTTTAATTCTTAAATGGTTAATGCTAGAACTTTAAAAATGCAGAACAACACTTTAGTTCACAAGAGCACACTGTGCTTCTCTCCTGGTTCAAGTATCTCAAAGCTGGATCTCTAGGTAGCAAAAGAGTTTCAAACTCACAGAAAAGCGTTTTTAGCCAACTGGGAAATACTTCCATGTTTCTTAGCTTGTGGGTACTAGGTTTCTTTGTGTATTTCAATGAAACTCTGACAAAATGATTCTCTCTATGTGCCCCTCATGGCTCCCCAAATTTGGTCATCCCACCATCACGGGTTTTTTGTTTAGAGCCTATTGGATGTTTACCCTGATTAGGCGAAATTCACTGAAAACGCCTGTAGTTTAATTCCTCAATGGTTGAATGCTAGAACATTGAAAACGCAGAAAAGCACTTCATATCACAAGAGCACACTGTGCTTATGTCCTGCTTCAAGTATCTGAAAGCTGAATCACTAGGTAGCAAAAGAGTTTTCAAACTCACAGAAAAGCGTTTTTAGCCAACTGGAAATTATTCCATGTTTCTTACTTCTGGGCACTAGGTTTCTTTGTGTATTTCAATGAAACTCTGACAAAATGATTCTCTCTTGAGTCCCTCATGGCTCCCCAAATTTGGTCCATCTCACCATCACGGGTGTTTTGTTTAGAGCCTATTGGATGTTTACCCTGATTAGGCGAATTTCACTGAAAACTCCTGTTAGTTTAATTCCTCAATGGTTAATGCAAGAACTTTGAAAATGCAGAAAAGCACTTCAGATCACAAGAGCACACTGTGCTTCTATCCTGGTTCAAGTATCTCAAAGCTGAATCAGTAGGTAACAAAAGAGTTTCAAACTCACAGAAAAGCGTTTTAGCGAACTGGAAATAATTCCATGTTTCTTAGCTTCTGGCACTAGGTTTCTTTGTGTATTTCAATGAAACTCTGAAGAAATGATTCTCTCATGTGATCCCTCAAGGCTCCCCAGTTTTGGTCATACCACCATCAAGGGTGTTTTGTTTACAGTCTATTGGATGTTCACCCTGATTAGGCGAAAATGCCTGAAAACGCCTGTGAGTTTAATTCTTAAATGGTTAATGTTAGAACTTTAAAAACGCAGAACAACACTTTAGTTCACAAGAGCACACTGTGCTTCTCTCCTGGTTCAAGTATCTCAAAGCTGAATCACTAGGTAGCAAAAGAGTATCAAACTCACAGAAAAGCGTTTTAGCCAACTGAAAATAATTCCATGTTTCTTAGCTTCTGGGCACTAGTTTGTTTGTGTATTTCAATGAAACTCTGACAAAATGATTCTCTCTTTGGCCCCTCATGGCTCCCCAAATTTGGTCATCCCCCACCATCACGGGTTTTTTTGTTTAGAGCCTATTGGATGTTTACCCTGATTAGGCGAAATTCACTGAAAAAGCCTGTTAGTTTAATTCCTCAATGGTTAATGCTAGAACTTTGAAAATGCAGAAAAGCACTTCAGATCACAAGAGCACACTGTGCTTCTTTCCTGGTTCAAGTATCTCAAAGCTGAATCACTAGGTAACAAAAGAGTTTCAAACTCACAGAAAAGCGTTTTAGCCAACTGGAAATTATTCCATGTTTCTTAGCTTCTGGGAACTAAGTTTCTTTGTGTATTTCAATGAAACTCTGAAAAAATGATTCTCTCATGTGCCCCTCAAGGCTGCCCAAGTTTGGTCATCCCACCATCACGTGTTTTCTGTTTAGAGCCTATTGGATGTTTACCCTGATTAGGCGAAAATGCCTGAAAACGCCTGTGAGATTAATTCTTAAATGGTTAATGCTAGAACTTTAAAAATGCAGAACAACACTTTAGTTCACAAGAGCACACTGTGCTTCTGTCCTGGTTCAAGTATCTCAAAGCTGAATCTCTAGGTAGCAAAAGAATTTCAAACTCACAAGAAAAGCGTTTTTAGCCAACTGGAAATCATTCCATGTTTCTTAGCTTCTGGGAACTAGGTTTCTTTGTGTATTTACAATGAAATTCTGAAAAAATGATTCTCTCTTGTGCCCCTCAAGGCTCCCCAAGTTTGGTCATCTCACCATCAAGAGTGTTTTTGTTACAGCCTATTGGATGTTTACCCTGATTAGGCGAATTTCACTGAAAACGCCTGTTATTTTAGCTTCCTCAATGGTTAATGCTAGAACTTTGAAAATGCAGAAAAGCACTTCAGATTACAAGAGCACACAGTGCTTCTTTCCTGGTTCAAGTATCTCAAAGCTGAATCACTAGGTAACAAAAAGAGTTTCAAACTCACAGAAAAAGCGTTTTAGCCAACTGGAAATTATTCCATGTTTCTTGGCTTCTGGGCACTAGGTTTCTTTGTGTATTTCAATGAAACTCTGAAGAAATGATTCTCTCTTTGTGCCCCTCAGGCTCCCCCAAGTTTGGTCATCCGACCATCAAGGGTTTTTGTTTTACAGTCTATTGGATGTTCACCCGGATTAGGCGAAAATGCCTGAAAACGCCTGTGAGTTTAATTCTTAAATGATTAATGCTAGAACTTTAAAAATGCAGAACAACACTTTAGTTCACAAGAGCACACTGTGCTTCTCTCCAGGTACAAGTATCTCAAAGCTGAACACTACTTAGCAAAAGAGTTTAAAACTCACAGAAAAGCGTTTTAGGGAACTGGAAATAATTCCATGTTTCTTAGCTTCTGGGCACTAGGTTTCTTTGTGTATTTCAATGAAACTCTGAAGAAATGATTCTCTCATGTGCCCCTCAAGGCTCCCCAAGTTTGGTCACCCGACCATCAAGGGTGTTTTGTTTACAGTCTATTGGATGTTCACCCTGATTAGGCGAAAATGCCTGAAAACGCCTGTGAGTTTAATTCTTAAATGTTAATGCTAGAACTTTAAAAATGCAGAACAACACTTTAGTTCACAAGAGCACACACTGTGCTTCTGTCCTGGTTCACGTATCTCAAAGCTGAATCACTAGGTAGCAAATGAATTTTCAAACTCACAGAAAAGTGTTTTAGCCAACTGGAAATCATTCCATGTTTCTTAGCATCTGGGAACTAGGTTTCTTTGTGTATTTTCAATGAAACTCTGAAGAAATGATTCTCTCATGTGCCCCTCAAGGCTCCCCAAGTTTTGGTCATCCCACCATCACGTGTTTTTCTGTTTAGAGCCTATTGGATGTTTACCCTGATTAGGCGAAAATCGCCTGAAAACGCCTGTGAGATTAATTCTTAAATGGTTAATGCTAGAACTTTAAAAATGCAGAACAACACTTTAGTTCACAAGAGCACACTGTGCTTCTGTCCTGGTTCAAGTATCTCAAGCTGAATCTCTAGGTAGCAAAAGAAATTTCAAACTCACCAGAAAAGCGTTTTTAGCCAACTGGAAATCATTCCATGTTTCTTAGCTTCTGGGAACTAGGTTTCTTTGTGTATTTCAATGAAACTCTGAAAAAATGATTCTCTCATGTGCCCCTCAAGGCTCCCCAAGTTTGGTCATCCCACCATCAAGGGTGTTTTTGTTTACAGTCTATTGGATGTTTAAACCCTGATTAGGCAAAAATGCCTGAAAACGCCTGTGAGTTTAATTCTTAAATGGTTAATGCTAGAACTTTAAAAAGGGCAGAACAACACTTTAGTTCACAAGAGCACACTGTGCTTCTGTCCCTGGTTCAAGTATCTCAAAGCTGAATCACTAGGTAGCAAAAGAGTTTCAAACTCACAGAAAAGCGTTTTAGCCAACTGGAAATAATTCCATGTTTCTTAGCTTGTGGGATTAGATTTCTTTGTGTATTTCAATGAAACTCTGACAAAATGATTCTCTCTTGTGCCCCTCATGCCTCCCCAAATTTGGTCAATCCCACCATCACGGGTTTTATGTTTAGAGCCTATTGGATGTTTACCCTGATTAGGCGAATTCACTGAAAACGCCTGTAGTTTTAATTCCCTCAATGGTTAATGCTAGAACTTTGGAAAAATGCAGAAAAGCACTTCCGATCACAAGAGCACACGGTGCTTCTGTCCTGGTTCAAGTATCTCAAAGCTGAATCTCCAGGTAACAAAAGAGTTTCAAACTCACAGAAAAGCGTTTTAGCGAACAGGAAATCATTCCATTTTTCTTAGCTTCTGGGCACTAGGTTTCTTTGTGTATTTCAATGAAACTCTGACAAAATGATTCTCTCATGTGGCCCCTCAAGGCTTCCCCAAGTTTGGTCATCCCAACATCAACGGGTTTTTTTGTTTAGAGTCCTATTGGATGTTTACCCTGATTAGGCGAAAATGCCTGAAAACCGCCTGTAGTTTAATTCTTAAATGGTTAATGCTAGAACTTTAAAAACGCAGAACAACACTCAGATCACAAGAGCACACTGTGCTTCTCTCCTGGATTCAAGTATCCTCAAAGCTGAATCACTAGGTAGCAAAAGAGTTTCAAACTCACAGAAAAGCGTTTTAGCCAACTGGAAATAATTCCATGTTTCTTAGCTTGTGGGTACTAGGTTTCTTTGTGTATTTTCAATGAAACTCTGACAAAATGATTCCTCTCTTGTGTCCCTCATGGCTCCCCAAGTTTTGGTCAATCCCCATCACGGGTTTTGTTTTAGAGTCTATTGGATGTTTACCCTGATTAGGCGAATTTCATACTGAAAACGCCTTTGTAGTTTAATTCTTCAATGGTTAATGCTAGAACTTTGAAAATGCAGAAAAGCACTTCAGATTCACAAGAGCACACACTGTGTTCCTGTCCTGGTTCAAGTATCTCAAAGCTGAATCACTAGGGTAGCAAAAGAGTTTCAATCATACTCACAGAAAAGCGTTTTAGAGAGCGAACTGGAAATAATTCCACATGTTTCTTAGCTTCTGGGCACTAGGTTTCTTTGTGTATTTCAATGAAACTCTGAAAAAATGATTCTCCTCTTGTGCCCCTCAATGCTCCCCAATTTGAGTCATCCCACCATCAAGGGTTTTTTTTTAGAGCCTAATTGGATGTTTACCCTGATTTAGGGCGATAAAATTGCACTGAAAACACCTGTGGAGTTTAATTCTTAAATGGTTTAATGCTTAGAACTTTGAAAAGGCAGAAAAGCACATCTTTGTTCACAAGAGCACACTGTGCTTCCTATCCTGGTTCAAGTATCTCAAAGCTGAATCACTAGGTAGCAAAAGAGTTTCAAACTTCACAGAAAAGCGTTTTAGCCAACTGGAAAAAATTCCATGTTTCTTGAGCTTCTGGGTACTAGGTTTCTTTGTGTATTTCAATGAACCTCTGAAAAAATGATTCTCTCATGTGCCCCTCAAGGCTCCCCAAGTTTGGTCATCCCACCATCACGGGTTTTTTATTTAGAAGCCTATTGGATGTTTACCCTGATTAGGCGAAAATGCCTGAAAAGGGCGCCTGTGAGTTTTTAATTCTTAAATGGTTAATGCTAGAACTTTTAAAACGCAGAACAACACTTTAGGTTCACAAGAGTACACTGTGCTTATGTCCTGGTTTTCAAGTATCCTCAAAGCTGAATCTCTAGGTAGCAAAAGAGTCTCAAACTCACAGAAAAGCGTTTTAGCCAGAACTGGAAATAATTCCATGTTTCTTAGCTTCTGGGTATTAGGTGTCTTTGTGTATTTCAAATGGAACTCTGAAAAAATGATTCTCTCATGTTGCCCCTCATGCTCCCCAAGTTTTTGTCATCCTCCACCATCAAGGGTGTTTTGTTTCACAGTATATTGGATGTTTACCCTGATTAGGCGAAAATGCCTGGGAAAACGCCTGTGAGATTTAATTCTTAAAATGGTTAATGCTAGAACTTTAAAAATGCAGAAACAACACTTTCAAGTTTCACAAGAGCACACTGTGCTTCTGTCCTGGTTCAAGTATCTCAAAGCTGAATAATAGGTAAGCAAAAGAGTTTCAAAATCACAGAAAAAAAGCGTTTTAGCCAACTGGAAATAATTTCCATGTTTCTTAGCTTCTGTGTACTAGGTTTTCTTTGTGTATATCAATGAAACTCTGAAAAAATGATTCTCTCATGTGCCCCTCAATGGCTCCCCCAATTTGGTCATCCCACCATCAAGGGTGTTTTGTTTAGAGCCTATTGGATGTTTACCCTGATTAGGCGAAATTTCACTGAATAACGCCTGTTTGAGTTTAATTCCTCAAATGGTTAATGCTAGAACTTTAAAAAATGCAGAACAAGCACTTTAGATCACAAGAGCACAGTAGTGCTTCTGTCCCCTGGTTCAAAAGTATCTCAAAGCTGAATCACTAGGTAAGCAAAAGAGTTTCAAACTCACAGACATAAAAGCGATTTAGCCAACTGGAAATAATTCCATGTTTCTTTAGCTTGTGGGTACTAGGTTTCTTTGTGTATTGCAATGAAACTCTGAAAAATGATTCTCCTGTTGTGCCCCTCATGGCTCTCCAAATTTGGTCAATCCACCATCACGGGATTTTTGTTTAGAGCCTATTGGATGTTTACCTGCTGATTAGGGCGAATATGCACTGAAAACGCCTGTTAGTTTTAATTCCTCAATGGTTAATGCTAGAACTTGAAAATGCAGAACAACACTTTCAATCACAAGAGCACACTGTTGCTTCTGTCCTGGTTCAAGTATCTTCAAAGCTGAATCACTAGGTAGCAAAAGAGTTTCAAACTCACAGAAAAAGCGTTTTAGCCAACTGGAAATTCATTCCATGTTTCTTAGCTTCTGGGAATTCGGGTTTCTTTGTGTATTTCACATGAAACTCTGAAAAAAAAATGATTCTCTCATGTGCCCCTCAAGGCTCCCCAAGTTTGGTCATCCCACCATCAACGTGTATTTTTCTGTTTAGAGCCTATTGGATATTTACCCTGATTAGGCGAAAAATGTCCTGGAAAACCGCCAGTGAGTTTAATTCTTAAATGGTTAATGCTAGAACTTTAATAAATCTGCAGAACAACATCTTTATTTCACAAGAGCACACTGTGCTAAAACTTGTCCTGGTTCAAGTAATCTCAAAGCTGAAATCACTAGGTAACAAAAGAGTTTTTCAAACTCACAGAAAAGCGTTTTAGAGCCAACTGGAAATAATTCCATGTTTCTTAGCTTACTGGGTACAAGGTTTTCTATGTGTATTTCAATGAAACTCTGAACAAAATGATTCTCTCTTGTGCCCCTCAAGGCTCCCAAGTTTTGGTCAATCCACCATCAACGGGTTTATGTTTACAGTACTAATTGGATGTTTCACCCTGATTAGGCGAATTTCACTGAAAACGCCTGTGAGTTTTAATTCCTCCAATGGTTTAATGCTACGAACTTTAAAAAATGCAGAACAAGCACTTTCCGTTCACAAAGCACACCGTGCTCCTGTCCTGGTTCAAGTATCATCAAAGCTGAATCACCTAGGTAACAAAAGAGTTTCAAACTCACAGAAAAGCGAGTTTAGCGAACTGGAAATCATTCCATGTTTCTTAGCTTCTGGGCACTAGGTTTCTTTGTGTATTTCAATGAAACTCTGACAAAATGATTCTCATCATGTGCCCCTCAAGGTGCCCCCAAAGTTTGGTCATCCCAACATCAAGGGTGTTTTGTTTACAGTCTATTGGATGTTTACCCTGATTAGGCGAAAATGCCTGAAAACGCCTGTGAGTTTAATTCTTACAATGGTTAATGCTAGAACTTTAAAATGCAGAACAACACTTTAGTTTCACAAGAGCACACTGTGCTTCTCTCCTGGGTTCAAGTATCTCAAAGCTGAATCACTAGGTAGCAAAAGAGTTTCAATCAAAACTCACAGAAAAGCGTTTTAGCCAACTGGAAATACTTCCATGTTTCTTAGCTTCTGGGTACTAGGTTTCTTTGAGTATTTCAATGAAAATCTCTGACAAAATGATTCTCTCTTGTGCCCCTCATGGCTCCCCAAATTTGGTCATCCCTCCATCACGGGTTTTTTGTTTAGAGCCTATTGGATGTTTACCCTGATTAGGCGAATTTGCACTGAAAACGGCCTGTTAGTTTAATTCCTTCAATGGTTAATGCTAGAACTTTTGAAAATGCAGAACAGCACTTCATATCACAAGAGCTACAGTGTGCTTCTGTCCTGGTTCAAGTATCTCAAAGCTGAATCACTAGGTAGCAAAAGAGTTTCAAACTCACAGAAAAGCAATTTTAGCCAACTGGAAAATAATTCCATGTTTCTTAGCTTGTGGGAACTAGGTTTCTTTGTGTATTTCAATGAAACTCTGATCAAAATGATTCTCTCTTGTGCCCCTCAAGGCTCCCCAAATTTGGTCAATCCACCATCACGGGTTTTTGTTTAGAGCCTATTGGATGTTTACCCTGATTAGGCGAATTTGCCTGAAAACGCCTGTGAGTTTTAATTCTTAAATGGTTAAAGCTAGAACTTTGAAAATGCAGAACAACACTTTAGTATCACAAGAGCACACTGTGCTTCTCTCCTGGTCAAGTATCTCAAAGCTGAATCACTATGTAGCAAAAGAGTTTCAAACTCACAGAAAAGCGTTTTTTTAGCCAACTGGAAATATTCCATGTTTCTTAGCTTCTGGGCACTAGGTTTCTTTGTGTTATTTCAATGAAACTCTGACAGAAATGATTCTCTCATGTGCCCCTCATGGCTCCCCCAATTTGGTCATCCGCACCATCAACGGGTGTTTTTTTTAGAGCCTATTGGATGTTTTACCCTGATTAGGCGAAATTGCCTTACTGAAAAACGCCTGTGAGATTAATAATTACTCAATGGTTAATGCTAGAACTTTAAAAAAATGCAGAAAAGCACTTTAGATCACAGGAGCACACAGTTGTGCTTCTGTCCCTGGTTCAAGTATCTCAAAGCTGGAATCTCTAGGTAGGCAAAAGAATTTCAAACTCACCGAGAAAGGGTAGAAAAGCGTTTAAGCAAATATAAAGTTAAAAAAGACTGGAAATCATTTCCATGTACTTCTTTCTTAGCTTCTGGGAACTAGGTTTCTTGGTGTATTTCAATGAAACTCTGTGAAAAATGATTCTCTCAGCGTGCCCCCTCAATGGTTCTGCCCCAAGTTTGTGTCCATCCCACCATCAAGGCTATTTTTGTTTAGCAGACCTATTGGATGTGTTCCCTGGATTAGGCGAAGGTTATGCCCTGAAAACGCCAATTTGTGGAGAATCCTCCATCTTAAATGGTTAATGTTTTTACTTTTAACGCAGAACAAAAACTATTAGTTCAACAAGCAGCACACACGTGCTACTGTTCCTGGTTCAAGTATCTCAAATGATGGGGCTAGGTAGCAAAAGATATGCCTGAAACTCACAGAATGCCTGATTTAGCCAACATGGAAATACTTAAACTTCTTAGCTTCTGGATAATAGGTTTCGGTTGTGATTCAATGAAACTCTGAACAAAAATGAGCTCTCTCTTGTGCCCCGTCATTGGCTGCCCCATGTTTGGTCAATCCACACCAAACGTATTTTCTGTTTAGAGCCTATTGGAATGTTTAATCCCATTAGGCGAAAAATTCACCATAGAACGCCTGTTAGATTTACTTCCTAAATATGGTTAATGCGTCAGAACTTTAAAATGCAGAAAAATCACTTCAGATCTCACCAAGCATCACTGTGCTTCTTTCCTGGTTCAAATAACTCATCAAGCTGAATCTCTAGGTAGCAAAAGAAATTTCAAACTCACAGAAAAGTGTTTTAGCCAACTGGAAATCCATTCCATGTTTCTTAGCTTCTGGAACTAGGTTTCTTTGTGTATTTCAATGAAACTCTGAAAAAATGATGATTCTCTCATGTGGCCCCTCAAAGCGCTACCCCAAGTTTGGTCATCCCACCATCAAGGGTGTTTGGTTTACAGTCTATTGGATGTTTCCCTGATTAGGCGAAAATTGCCTGAAAAAACGCCTGTGAGATTAATTTCTAACAATGGTTAATGCTAGAACTTTAAAAATGCGGAGAACAAACACTTGAGTTCACAAGAGCAACAACTGTGCTTCTGGTCCTGGTTCAAGTATCTCAAAGCTGAATCTCTAGGTAGCAAAAGAGTTTCAAAACTCACAGAAAAGCGTTTTTAGAGACCAACTGGAAATACTTCCATGTTTCTTAGCTTGTGGGTACTAGGTTTCTTTGTGTATTTCAATGAAACTCTGAAAAAATGATTCTCTCTTGTGCCCCTCATGGGCTCCCCAAATTTGGTCATCTGACCCACCATCACGGGTTTTTTTGTTTAGAGCCCTATTGGATGTTTAACCCTGAGATTAGGCGAATTTTCACTGAAAACGCCTGTAGTTTAATTCCTCAATGGTTGAATGCGCTAGAACATTATAAAAAATGCAGAAAAGCCCTTCATAGTTCACAAGCGCACACTGTGCTTATGTCCTGGTTCAAGTATCTCAAAGCTGAATCACTAGGTAGCAAAAGAGTTTCAAACTCCACAGAAAAAGCGTTTTAAGGGAAAAGAAGCCAACTAGGAAATAATTCCATGTTTCTTAGCTTCTGGGCCACTAGGTTTTCTTTTGTGTATTTCCAATGAAACTCCTGAAACTTTGACAAAATGATTTCTCGTCGTTGTGTCCCCTCATGGCTCTTGTGTCACCCATCATAAGGAATTTGGTCCCCCCCAAATTTTGGTCATCACCATCACGGGCTTTTTTTGTTTAGAGCCTATTGGTATGTTTACACCCATGATTAGGCGAATTTCACTGAAAACTCCTGTTTAGTTTTTAATTCCTCAATGTGTTAATGCTAGAACTTTGAAAATGCAGAAAAACACGTCAGATCACAAGAGCACACTGTGCTTCTAATCCTGGTTCAAGTATCTTCAAAGCTGAATCAGTAGGTAACAAAAGAGTTTCAAACTCACAGAAAAAGCGTTTTAAGCGAACTGGAAAAATCCATGGTTTTCTTAGCTTAGCTTCTGGGCACTAGGTTTCTTTGTGTATTTCAATGAAAACTCCTGAAAGAAATGATTCTCTCATGTGCTCCTCAGGCTCCCCCCAAGTTTGGTCATCCCACCATCAAGGGTGTTTTGTTTACAGTCTACGGGATGTTGCCAACCCTGATTAGGCGAAAATGCCTGAAAAACGCCTGTGAGTTTAATTCTTAAATGGTTAATGTGTTAGAACTTTAAAAACGCAGAACAACACTTTAGTTTCACAAGAGCACACTGTGGCTTCTCCTCCTGGTTTCAAGTATCTCAACAGCTGAATCATCACTAGGTAGCAAAAGAGTTTCAACTTTCACAAAAGCAGCGTTTTTACAGCCAACTGGCAAAATACTTCCATGTTTCTTAGCTTGTGGGTAACTTACTAGGTTGCTTTGTGTATTTCAATGAAACTCTGACAAAATGATTCTCTCTTGTGGCCCCTCATCAGGCTGCCCCAAATTTGGTCATGGCATCCCCACCAACCACGGGGTTTTTTGTTTAGAGCCTATTGGATGTTTACCCCTGATTAGGCGAATTTCACTGAAAAAACGCCTGTTAGTTTAATATCCTCAATGGTTTAATGCTAGAACTTTGGAAATGCACGAAAAGCACTTCAGTATCACAAGAGCACGCACTACACTGTGCTTCTTCTTCCTGGTTCAAGTTATCTCAAAGCTGAATCACTAGGTAGCAAAAGAGTTTCAAACTCAACAGAAAAGCGTTTTAGAGCCAACTGGAAATCATTCCATGTTTCTTAGGCTTCTGAAGGGAACTCTAGGTTTCTTTGTGTATTTTCAATGAAACTCTGAAAAAAATGAATTCCTCTCATGTGCACCTCAAGGCTCTCCAAGTTTGGACATCCCACCAATCAATCAACGGTGTTTGGTTTACAGTCTATTGGATGTTTAACCCTGATTAGCGAACATGCCTGAAAAAACGCCCTTGTGAGATATAATTCTTAAAAATGGTTTAATGCAAGAACATGTAATAAAACCCGCAGAAACAACACTTTAGTATCACCAAAGAGCACACTGAGCGTGCTTCTGTCCTGGTTCAAGTATCTCAAAGCTGAATCTCCTCTAGGTAGCAAAGAGGTTTCAAACTTCACAGAAAAGCGATTTTAGGCCAACTGGAAATACTTCCATGCTTTCTATAGCCTTTCTGGGTAACTAGGTTTCTTTGTGGTATATTTCAATGAAACTGCTGACAAAATGATTCCTCTCTTGTGCCCCTCATGGCTCCCCAAATTTGGTCATGGACCCCACCAACACTGGTTTTTTGTTTAGAGCCCTATGGATTTTTTACCCTGATTAGGCGAATTTCACTGGAAAAACGCTCCTGTATTTAATTCCTCATTGGTTAATGCTAACTTTGAAAATGCAGCAAAAGCACTTCAGATCACAAGATCCCCAAAGTGCTTCTTTCCTGGTTCCAAGAATCTCAAAGCTGAAATCACTAGGTAACAAAAGAGATTCATAACACATCCGAAAAGCGTTTAGCGAAACAGGAAATATTCCATGGTTTTCTTAGCTTCTGGTCACTAGGTTTCTTTGTGTATTTCAATGAAACTCTGAAAAAATGATTCTCTCATGTGCCCGTCAAGGCTCCCCAAATTTGGTCATCCCCATCACGTTTTTTTTTTGTTTATAAGCCTCTTGAGTTGTTAACCCATTAGCGAATTTTCATTGAAAACGCCTGTCGTTAATTCTTCATGTTAATTTGCCTAAAACTTTGAAAATGCAGAAAAGCACTTCTGATCAGAAAAGCACTCTGTGCTTCTGTCCAGGTTCTAGTATCTCAAAGCGAATCACTAGTACAAGAGTTTCAAACTCACAGAAAAAGTATTAGCGAACATGGAAATATTCATGTTTCTTCTTACTTCTGGCACTAGGTTTCGTTGTGTATTTCAATGAAACTCTGACAAAATGAGATCTCTCTTGTGCCCCTCATGCGCCCCAAACTACGTAATCCCACCATCGGGTTGTTTTGGTTTTAGGAGGCCATATTGGAAGGTTTGAAAAACCCTGAATTCAGGGCGAAAATGCACTGAAAAACGCGCTGTGAGTTTTAATTCCTCAATGGTTTGAAGCTAGAAAACATTGAAACAAGCGCAAGAAAAGCCCTTCATATCACAAGTAGCACACTTGTGCTTTCTCTCCCAGGTTCAAGTATTCAATCCAAAGGCTGAATCACTAGGTAGGCAAAAAGAGTTTAAAACTAACACCGAAAAGGCGTTTTAGGCGAACAGGAAATCAGTCCATGTTTCTTAGCATCTGGGCACTAGGTTTCTTTGGTGTATTTCAATGAAACTCTGGAAAAAAAGTTTTCTCCTCATGTGCCCCTCAAGGCTCCCCAAGTTTGGTCAATCCCGACGCATCAATGGGTGTTATTGTTTACAGTCTATTGGATGTTTAACCCCCTGATTAGGTTAGGCGAAAATCCTGAAAACGACGGCCGTGTGAATTAAATTCTTAAATGGTTGAATCTAGAGACTTTTAAAAAAGCAGAACAACACTTTAGTTTCACAGGTAGCACACTGGTGCTTCAGTCCTGGATCAAGTACTCTCAAGCTGAATTCCTCTAGGTAAGCAAAAGAGTATCAAACTCACAGAAAAAGTGTTTTAGGCCAACTGGAAATCATTCCATGTTTCTTAGCTTTCTGGGGTAACTCGGTTTCTTTGTGTATTTTTCAATGAAACTCTGAAACAAAACATGGAATTCTCTCATGTGCCCCTATTGCTCCCCTTTCATGTGCCCCTCAAAGGCTCGCCCAAGTTATGGTCAATTCCCACCAGCACACGTGTTTTCCTGTTTAGAGCCAAATTGGATGTTTACCCTGATTAGGCGACAATTCCACGTGAAAAACGCCTGAGAGATTAAATGTCTTAAATGGTTTAATAAAATGGTTAAATAGGCCTAGAACTTTTGAAAATGGCAGAAACCAGCACTTTAGATCACAAGGAGCACAAAACACTGACTGGCTTCATGTCCTGGTTCAAGTATCTCAAAAAGCTAAGCTGAAAATCTCTAGGTAGCCAAAACAATTTCAAACTGCTTCAGAATCAAACTCACCGAGAAAAAGTGTTTTATTAGCCAACTGGAAATCATTCCATTGTTTCTTAGCTACTGGGGAACTAGGTTTCTTTTGTGTATTCTCAATGAAACTCTGAAAAAAATGATTCTCTCGATGTGCCCCCGTCAAGCTGGCTTCTCCAAGTATTGGTCCATCGCCACCACCATCCAAGGGTGTTTTGGTTTTACAGTCTAATGGAATGTTAATACACGTAATTAGGCGAAAATATGCCTGAAAACGCCTGTGAGTTTAATTCTTAAATGGGATAATGGCTAGAACACTTTAAAAACCGCAGAACAACACTTTAGTTCACAAGAAGCATCACGAGTTGCTTCTGTCCTGGTTCAAGTAATCTCAAAGCTGAATCTCTAGGTAGCAAAAGAGTTTCAAACTCCCCACAGAAAAAAGCGATTTAATTAGAGTAGGCCAACTGGAAAAATACTTCCATATTTCCCTTAGCTTGGTGGGTAACTCAGGACTTTTCTTTGTGTATTTCAAATGAAACCAACTGAAAAAATGGAATTCTCGTCTTGTAGCCCCCTCATTTGGCTTCACCCAAAATTTGGTCATCCATATCTTCCACCATCACGACGGTTTTCTTGTTGTAGGAGCCTATTGGATGTTTACACCCTGATGTAGGCGAATTTACACTGAAAACGCCTGTTAGTTTAATTCCTCAATGGGTTAATAGCTAGAACTCCTTGAAAAGGCAGAAAAGACACTTCATATCACAAGAGTACACACTGTGCTTCTATCCTGGTTCAAGTGATCATCAAAGCTGAATCAGTAGATGTAGCAAAAGAGTTATCAAAAAAAACTCACAAGAAAAAAGCGTTTTAATTTAGTTAGAATAGAGCCAACTGGAAATAATTTCCACATGTTTCTTCAGCTTCTGGGCACTAGGTTTCTTTGTGAGTATTTTCAAATTAAATTCTGACAGAAATGATTCTCATCGTGTGCCCCTCAATCCAAGGCTCCCCACAGTTTATTCATCATCACCATCAACGGTGTTTTTATGTTTAGGAGTCTAGTGGATGTTCATTCACCATGCACCTGATTAGGCAAAATGCACTGAAAACCCCTGTGAGTTTAATTCTTAAATGGATAATGCTTAGAACTTTTTAAAAACGCAGAACAACACATTAAGAATCAACAAGAGCTCACTGTGCTTCTCTCCCAGGTTCAAGTATCTCAAAGCGCTGAATCACTAACAGGTAGCATAAGAGTTTTACAAACTCTACCAAAAAGCGGTTTTAGAGAACCTGGGAAATAATTTCCGATGTTTCTTAGCTTCTGTGCAACTAGGTTTTCTTTGTGGTATTTTCAATGAAACTCTGAAAAAAATGATTCTCCCTCATGTTGCCCCTCAAGGTCTCCTCACAAGGTTTGGTCATTTCCTCTCGCCGACCATCAAGGGTGTTTTGTAGTTACAGTCCTATTGGATGTTTTTTCACCCTGATTAGGCCGAAAATGCCTGAAAAAAACGCCTGTGAAGTTTAATTCTTAAATGGTGGGAATGCTATTAACGTTAAAAAGGGGAAACGCCAGAACAACACACTTTTAGTTCACAAGAGCAACAACTGTGCTTCTGTCCTGGTTGCAAGTATCTCAAAGCTGAATCCTCTAGGTAGCAAAAGAATTTCAAACTCACAGAAAAAGTGTTTTAGCCAACTGGAAAATCATTCCATGTTTTCTTAGCTTCTGGGAACTAGGTTTCTTTGTTTATTTCATGAAACACCTGAACCCAAAATTGAATTCTCACATTGTGCCCCTCATTGGCTCCCCAAGTTTGTCATCCCACCAATCACGGTTTTCTGTTTAGAGCCTATTGACTGTTTAACCCCTGATTAGGCGAAAATGCAACTGAAAACGCCATGTTAGATTAAATTCTTAAATGGTTAATTGCTGGAACTATGAAAATGCAGAACGAAGCACTTTAGTTCACAAGAGCACACTGCAGCTTCTGTCACTGGTTCAAGTATCCTCAAAGCTGAATCTCTAAGGTAGAAAAAGAGTTTCAAACTCACCAGAAAAGCGTTTTAGGCCAACTGGAAATCATTTTTCCCCATGTTTCTTAGCTTTCTGGGCACAAAGGGGGGGGGGGGGGGGGGGGTTACTCTTTGTGTATTTCAATGAAACTCTGAAAAAAATGGTTCTCTCATGTGCCCCTCAATGGCTTCCCCAAGTTTGGTCATCCCAAACCATGCAAGGGTGTGTAGGTTTACAGTCTAATTGGATGTTTAACCCAAGTATTAAGGCGAAAATGCCTGAAAAACGCCTGTGAGAGTTTAATTCCTAAATGTTTTAGAAGCTAGAACTTTTTAAAAACGCAGAACAACACATTTAGATCACAAGAGCACACTGGTGCTATCCTGTCCTGTTTCAGAAGTATCTCAAATAGCTGAAATCACTAGGTAGCAAAAGAGTTTCAAAGTTTCTCACAAGAAAAGCGTTTTAGCCAACCTGGAGGAAATACTTCCATGTTTTCATTAGCTAGTGGTTACTAGGGTTACTTGTGGGTAAATAGTTTCATCTGTGTATTTCAATGAAACTACTGACAAAATGATATCTCTTCTGTGTTCCCTCATAAGCTCCCCAAATTATGTCCATGAAATACCACCAATCAAACGGGTTTTTTGTTTAGAGCCTATTGGATGTATAACCCTGATTAGGAGCGAATTTCACTGGAAAACGCCTGTAGTATAGAATTCCCTCAATGGTTGAATGCTAGAACATTGAAAACGGCAGAAAAGCACTTCAGATCATCAAGAAGCACACTGTGCTTTCTGTCCTGGTTCACGAATTTCAAAGCTTGAATCACAAAGGTACAAAAGAGTTTCAAACTCACCGAAGAAAAGCGTTTTTAATAGCGAACTGGAACATAATTCCATGTTTCTTAGCTTCTGGGCACTAGGTTTCTTTGTGTCATTTCAATAAAAACTCTGAAGAAATGATTCTCATCTTTGTGCCCCTCAAGGCTCCCCAGAGTTTGGTCATCCCACCATCAAGGGTGGTTTTGTTTTACAGTCCTAATTGGATGTATCCACCCCTGTTTAGGAGGCGAAAATGCCTGAAAACGCCTGTGAGTTCTAATTCTATAAATGGTTAAATGCTAGAAACTTTAAAAAAGCGCAGAACAACACTTTAGTTCACATGAGCACACTGTGCTGACCTGTCCTGGTTCAAGTTATCTCAATGCTGAATCAAACTAGGTATGCAAAAGAGATTTCAAACTCACAGAACAAGCGATTTAAGCCAACCTGGAAATAAATTCCATGTTCATAGCTTCTGGGTAACTAGGATTTTCGTTGTGCTATTTCAATGAAACTCTGACAAAATGATTCCTCGATCCCCCCCCCCCCTCTCTGTTGCCCCTCATATCAAGGGCTCCCCCAAATTTGGTCATCCCACCATCACACGGGTTTTTTGTTATAGAAGAGCCTATTGGATTTTTTAAAACCCTGGATTAGGCGAATTTTCACTTGGAGGAAAACGGCCTGTTAAGTTTAATTTCCTCAATGGTTAATAATGCTAGAACTTTGAAAATGCAGAAAAAGCACTTCAGGATCATCAAGAGGCACACTGTGCTTCTTTTATCCTGGTCTCAAGTATCTCACCAAAGCTGAATCACATTAGGTAGCAAAAGAGTTTTCAAAACTCACGAAAAGGCGTTTTAATAGCGAACTGGA
>JAKELJ010000419.1:0-29237 GCA_025594165.1 Tamias sibiricus
CCGGGAATTGAACTCAGGGGCACTCGACCCCTGGGCCACATCCCCAGCCCTTTTTTGTATTTTATTAGAGACAGGGTTTCACTGAGTTGCTAAGTGCCTCACCATTGCTGAGGCTGGCTTTGAACTCGTGATCCTCCTGCCTCAGCCTCCCAAAGTGCTGGGATTACAGGCGTGCGCCACCGCGCCCCGGCTCTTCATATATTTTTGAAAAATCTAAATAAGTAACTTTGAGCAGTGCCTGCTTAAAGATAAAGAACATAGCAAAACAATGGTTTTTTTAAATATTTATGTTTTAGTTGTAGTTGGACACAATACCTTTATTTTATTTATTTATTTTTACATGGTGCTAAGGATCGAACCCAGGGCCACACACGTGCTAGGCAAGCACTCTACTGCTGAGCTACAACCCCAGCCGCCAAAAAGAATATCTTACTGGAAAAGGCAAAGTCAAATAAAAAAAGAGTCAAAGGAAAGAAAACTCAATGACTCATTCAAAAAAACAAAAAAACAAGTGCTGAAGGGTGACATCCCAGGATTATTCTTCCAAACAAAGTACACTTCACATAAAATACTATCAACAGGCGCCAGGGGAAGCAGCAGCAAGTACAGCCCCTCAATTCTTCACTGCCTCTGACGAGAGGTGATAACAGGGTGCCAAACAGAAAAAAAAAGGCTATAAAAAATAACTTGGTCACTACACAAATTATAAGTAAATCCTAATGTGACCAAATATAATTTTCAAAGCCAAATTACCCCAAAATAAACTACACAGAACTAGAATCCTTGGATTCCTGTCATTTGTCAATTCCAGAAATACACCTTAAAAAAAGCATTAGAACAAAGTCACCCCAGCAGAAGAGAGGGAGAAGAACTACTAAAGAGGTAATAGAAAAAAGGAAAAAGAAAAGTTGGAGGAAAGACATCAATGAGTCCTGACTTAACAATGAGGGTGGGGGACTACATGGAAAAGGCTAGTTTGGAGAGCACTCTCCAGACTAGACCACACTCCATTCCTGGGATTCAGCCATCCTTAAGATTGTTTCTCCAGCTTCATTTCCACCTTCGTATTATGTAACTGGACTTTTCTCATCATTACAGAAAGCAGCCACGTTTGACCTCACACACCTTAGGACACTTCTGATTAAGCTCACATTGCCCACATAGGGTGGTCCCCTTTTCTGGCTGATTCTATCAGGTTTTTTTCACATTACCTTAAAATCAGCCACTTTATTCAGACCTAAATCTCGAATGACTTTGTTGATCCTCTCATTTTTTTCGTGATTTGTCATAGTTGTTGGAAGCCGAAGAGCCGCTGCAAACTGTAAGTTTTCTCTCACTGTCAGGGTGCCCATCACGACATCATCCTGAAGTTAAATAGTATTTTAATGAAACACACTGAGTCTTTTCTAAGATTATCCCTCCAGTGAATGTAACTTAATCCACAAAAATAACAAACCCAAGGTAAAGTTTCAGCTCCACAAATTTCAGTGATTCCACATACAGAGAGCTGCAGTGCCCAAGGGAGGTAGTTCATCCACCAGCACACACCCAGATGGTGCACAGATAATCATGGTGACTCCAACCAGGCACTTCCAGACTGCTTTGTATAAGGATTGCCAGAGGCAGTGTGTAGGGAAATGAGGAAGGTAAAGGAAGGGGGAAAAAAAAAAGGATAGGAATTGTCTTTCATGTAAATGATTCAACAACTAGAATTGACACCACTGCCTGGCAGGGGTCATGTTCCAGATCTTCCTTTCCTTTCCATTTAAATCTAATCTCAAGCTTATGGGAAATTATGAAAAGCAGGTGTAAATAAGTTTTGTTTCATGAGCACGTGAAATAATCAACTGGAACCACACTAAACTACAAGCCAAGGTTTTTCCCCATTGAGAACAGAAAAATCTAAAAGGCAAATTCACTAATACTTACTTGTACCACATAACCGGACTCACATGGAAATTGGCAGTCTGAGGGTGCTCCATTTACCAAAACTTCTCCAGATAATCCATGTGGATCCTTCCTTGCAGCTAAGATATCTAAAAAACTACAAAAGGATACATATGTTTACAGGGTTTTTTCCTTCCTACATAGGCCATGTCTCTCAGCTACTCTGAATAGAAATTTTTCTCAAGTCAGAAAATGAACTAGTTAGGGAAGTTTTTAAAATGTGTGTGTGTGTGTGTGTATGTGTGTGTACTTAAATTCTCAACTTTCTTTTCATCATAGGCTACAGAAAACTCCCCCAAAACATAAAAGCAAGGTATCAGTGGCTTATTCAGCACAGGCATCCCAAATGACCCACATGGCTGTTTTACCTTGATGGATCCAACACAGGAAATGTGCTCCTTTATCTATGCCTTCACATAGAGCTTTCTGCTCTACCTCCACACTTTTAATATTATCCCCTTACTTCCCTCCCCAATGCTCATAGCATGCCCCCACCTTGTATATGCCAATCACTTTATCAAGTCCTATTAGCAAAGCCAACCCTACTAAGACTTCCTGGTTCTTGGAGGAAAAACAACACAAGCTAGCCCCAACTGCCTATCCACAGCACCTAGGACCAGATAGGACATGCACAACAAATGCTCAACCACTACTACTCACATTAAAAATGATTATTAAAAAGATTGTACTGAGATTCTGGAAAAGATGGGGCGAGTAGGAGAAGGGTGCAAATTTCACTTATTCCATAAGCTTGAGGCTCAACCACCAAGAAAATACTGCTTCCTTATAAAGTGGGTGACATGGAACACACTAAATTCCAATATCAGAATCATAAAGACAGAGAATCAGGAACTTTGAACATAGGACAGGAAATAATACCTTAGAAATCCAACCTATAATGCTGCAGGGTCAGTCCCAGGGGAGAGGAGACCCAAGCAGAAAGAAGAGATTGAATCTGTGAAGAAAATTGGCACAGGGGAATGGATGAAACAGAGAGGTGGTCTGAACTTGAGTGATTCTGAGGCAGTGCCATGGCAAGCTGGTGTGTGAGGGGTGTCCTGTGCTTCCTGGCTGGAGAGTGGAGAGCTGACGCCAGGATGTCATCTTAGAGTGACTATGAGGTGACTTTTCTGCTGCAGGAGCCAGGGAGTTCATAACAAGCACTGGCCAACTGTCCCTACATAGGCCTGCTGTAAGATCTAGAGACCTAGTGGGGGCATGACTGAGGAAGGCACAAAGAGGATTGTGCTCTTTGGTGGCTTGCAGGGACTGAAAGTGAAAGAATCAAAAAAGATATCCCATGCAAGTAGAGTCTGAAAACAAGCAGGAGTAATTATTCTTGTATCTAACAAAGCATACCTCAAGCAAAAATTAATCAGAAGAAATCACATCATTTGCTTGTAAATGGAGTGAGCCCATGCTGAACAAAGTAAGTGAAATTCAGAAAGCCAAGGGCAAATGTTTTTCTCTCATGTGCAGAAGCTAGAGAAGAAAAAATAAATTAGAAAGAGATCTCATGAAAATAGAAGAGAGATCAGAAGAGTAAAAGCAGGAGACGAAAGGGGGAGGGAGGAGGAAAGGGAAAGGGGAATGGGGAATGAAGTTGACCTAATTATACTAGGTGAATTTATGCTGAGACCCGCAATGCATCATAACTTTATATATGACTATAAGGCATCAATTTACAAATAAAATAAGTAGAAGGAAGACAGAAGAGATGAGGAAGGGATCAAAGGGAGGGAGGTGGGTGAAGAAAGGGGTAGTACTGGAGATTGGAATGCAGAAAACTAAAGTATATGCATTTATAAATATGTTGAAATGAAACCCCCATTATTACATATAGCTATAATGGCTAAAAAATAAAAAAAGTTTAATCATAAGAGACAAGGAAATCCATTACATATAATTAAAAGAGAACAATCCAACAAGATGATATAATGATAGTAAACATTAATGCCCCAAATGTTGGTATACTTAATTACACAAAACAAACACTTTTTGACTTTAAATGCCAAATAGACCCAATATAATAATATTTGCTATTTCAACACACCCCTCCTCAACGTGCAACAGGGCATGAAGATATAAAATCAATACACTTCTGTCCTAAATGATTGTTTAAACCAATAGGACCTAACAGTAATCTATAGGATATTTCTAAACAAGAACTGAAAACATTTTCTTCTTAATATCTCATGGAATATTTCCCAAAATAGACCATATTTTAGGACAACAAAGCAAATACAAAGTCTTAGCAGATTTTTTTTTAAAATCCCACATATCTTTTTTTTTTTTAATTGGGTCAGCAGTTTTTTTTTTTTTCAAATTTATTTTTTATTCTAAGTTGTTAGAAATGACAGCAGAATGTATTACATTTCATATTATACTCGTAGAGCACAATTTTACATATCTCTGGTTGTTTACAAAGTATATTCAACCATTCATGACTTCATACATGCACTTAGGGTAATGATTTCCATCTCATTCTACCATCTTTTTTTTTTTTCTTGACCCTTTTTCCCCTCCCTTTCCCCTCCCCCCCATTGGCCATTCTAATGTTCCTCTAATCCTCCTATGCTCGCCATCCCAACCCAACTGTGAATCAGCCTCCTTATATCAGAGAAAACTTTTGGCATTTGGCTTTTTGGGATTGGCTAACTTCACTTAGCATTATATTCTCTAACTCCATCCATTTACCTGCGAAATCCCACATATCTTATCAGATCTAAAATAATGAATTGACATTAGAAATCAACAGCAAAAAAACTTATGGAAACCACATAAACACATGAAGATTGACCAATACTCTTTTGAACAAGGAATGGATCATTTTAAAAAAAATGAAAGGAAAAACATTCATAAATTCCTAGAATCAAATGAGAATAGCAATACAACACACAAAATCTGACACACTATGAAGGTGATATTAAGAGGAAAGTTTATAGTGTTAAGTGACCACATTAAGCAAAATAAAGATTCCAAATAAACAGCTAATGCTGCATCTCAAAACCATAGGAAAGCAGAAACAAACTAATCCCAAGACCAGAAGAAGACAGAAAATAATTAATATCAGAGCTGAAATTAAAATAGATTAAAAAAAAAACTACAAAGGATCAATGCAACATAGAGGTGGTAACTTAAAAATATAAATAATATTAATAAATGCCTAGTCAAACTAACCCAAAAAAATGAGAGAGAAGACACAAATCAACAAAATTTGATATGAAAAAGGAGATGTCATCACAGAAATTTATGAAACCCAGAAAATCAGTAGGGGACTATTGAAAATACATGTAACAATAAATTGGAAAATCTAGAAGATATTGACAAATTTCTAGACCCATATGACCTACTAAATTGAACCAAGAGGATATAGAAAACCTCAACAGAATAGAGCAATGAGACTGCAAACAGCAATGAGATTGAAGCCATAATAAAAAGACTTCCAAAAAAGAAAAGTCCAGAATCAAATGGATTCTCAGCTGAGTTTCACCAATCTTTAAAGAACTAACAATAATACTCCTGAAATTATTCCATGAAATAAAAAAAGGAGGGAACACTGCCAAATTCATTCTATGAAGCCAGTATCACCTTGATGCCAAAACAGATAAAGACACATCAGAAAGAAAACTACAGACCAATATCTTTGATGATCACAGATGCAAAAACTCTTAATAAAATGTTAGTAAACCACATTCAAAAAACACATTAAGAAGATTGTACACCATGATCAAGTTGGTTTCATCCCAGGATGCAAGGTTTGATTTCAATATACATAAACCAAAAATGTAATTCACCCACATAAGGTTGTATTGATTCAATATACACAAAACAAAAATGCAATTTGTCACATAAATAGAACCAAGGACCAAAAATAAATGCAGAAAAAAAGTCTTAGACAAAATTCAGAACCTGTTCATATTAAAAACCCCAGAGAAAACTAGGAACAGAAGGAACTTACCTCAACATCAAAAAGGCTATCTATGGACAAACTCAAAGCCAACATCATATTGAACAGAGAAAAACAAAGCATTTCCTCTAAAATCAGGAACACAACAAGGATGTTCATTCTCACCATTCCTATTTAATAAAGTTCTTGAAACTGACCAGAGCAATCAGGCCAGAGAAGAAAATTAAAGGAATACAAATAGGAAAAGACGTCAAACTCTCTCTGTTTGCTGATGACATGGTTCTAATCCTAAAGAATAAAAAAAAACTACCAGAAGATTTCTAGATAAACAAATAAATAAATTCAGCAAATAGTAGGATATAAGATCAACATAAAAAAAATAGCTTTCTTATACTCCAATAATGAATCTGCTGCCAAATAAATTTTAAAAATCTCCATTCAAAATAACCTAAAAACAAGCAAAAATTTAAAAAAAAAAAACCCTTAGGAAAACAATCTAACTAAAGAGATGGAAGAATTCTATAATGAAAATTATAAAATACTGAAGAAGAGAATGAAGAAGATACTAGGAGATGCAAAGACCTACCATTTCATGGATAGGTGTCATTAACATCATCAAAAAGGCCATATTGTAGGAATGATAGCAGAATGAATTGGACATTATTACATTATTACCCTATGTGCATATATGATTATACAACTGATATAACTCTACACCATGTACAACAAATCTTTTCCAGACACTCTTTGATAGGAAATTAATAATCAGAATATATAAAGAACTCAAAAATATTAAAAAAATATTGCCACCAAAAAAAACTAATCAACCACTCAATAAATGGGTGAAATAACTAAAGAGACATCTCTCAAAAGAAAAAAAAATCAATCAGGTGATACCTCTGCTTATGATATGATGTGTCAAAATGCATTCAACTGTAATGTGTAAACTAATAAGACACAAATTTTAAAAATAGGGGGCAAATGACCATATTGCCAAAAGTAATCTACAGATTTTAATGCAATCTCCATCAAAATACCAATGACATTTTTCACAAAACTGGAAAAAAGCAGTTCTTAAAATTTATATGGAAGAACAAAAAGACCCAGAATAGCCAAAGAAATCACTAAGCAACAAGAGCAAGAAGAAAATATGGTGGCAACATTACAAACCCATTCACTCAGAACACACTGACTTCCTTAACAAGACTCCTAAGAGTTCAAGAAATAAGACCAAGAAATCCAATAAGTGGGATAGTATTAAATTAAAAAGTGTGCACAGTAAAGGGAAATAATTTATAGTATGAGAGGAGATCCTACAGAGTGGGGAGAAAATCTTTTCTAGCCCACTCTTGATAGGAAATTAAAATCAGAATATATAAAGAACTCAAAAATATCAAAAAATATTGCACCAAAAAACTAATCAACCACTCAATAAATGGGTGAAAGAACTAAAGAGACATCTCTCAAAGAAAAAAATACAAATGACAATAAATATACACAAAAAAAATGTTCAACACCCTTATCAATCAGGTGATCTACAAATCAAAAATACACTGAGATTTCACCTCACCCAAGTCTAGGAATATCAATATTTTACGAATACAAATGATGATACATTATTTATGAGACTGAAAAATTAGTATATACCACTTTGGACAAAGCAGTTAGGAACAGTCTCTCAAAGTTTTAGAAAAAGGAATCTACCATATGACCTAGCTGATTCCACTCCTTGGTATTTATCCAAATGAAGAACTAATAATCAGCGATACTTATAGTGATTAATGAGCCAAACACAAGTATATGATAGCCACACATAACAATCCACATTAGCCAGTTATGAAAACAGCCTAGGTGCTCATCAATAGATGATATGGACAGAGTTCTACTCGATACCATTATGTTACTTGTTGGCTAAATGAAACAGACATCATGCTAAGTGAACTAAGCCAGAAATCTGAAAGTCAAGGGTCCAAATGTCTTTCTCTCATATGCAAACGGGCTAGAAAAGAAAAAAATTAATTTTTTTTAAAGAAAGGAGAAAGTCTCAGGAAAATATAAGGAGATTTGTTAGCTATAGAATTTAAGGAACCAGAAGATGGAAGGAGGAGGGGTAAAAGCAAAGTGGAAGAACTGGGAAACTGAAGTTTAATAGAAATTACTGCCATGTGTATGTAATGAGTATGTCAAAATGCATTTCCTATTTTATATACAATCTATAATTGAATTAATTAAAAAATAATTAAATAAATAAGAAGGAAGAGATTCAATAGAGTAGACTCCGAGATGATTTGGAAAGAAAGGAGGGTGAGGGAAGTGGAAAGTTTACTGGGAGATTGAAATGGAGAAAGAATATGGTAATATGCTGGTGCGAATATGTACTATGGTGGAATCCCACTCTATTATGTACATAACTTATAATGCACTAAGCATAAAATTTTGAATAAAGCACACTGAACCTGCACAGGAAATGGCGTGATTATATTTTCTGTTATACTCACAAAGATTTGGCCTCCCACCTGTGTAGTGTCCCAGGATAGCATTCGAGACCAGGTTTCATGAGCCCAACTGAAACACAAAAAAAATACAAATTTATTATTCTACTTTAGAAGAGAAGTTATTTTAATTTGACTCTGCATTGAATAATTTTTAATGAAGGTTATGGTGGACAGTAAATACAAGCATACATATCTATTTTTTGTTAGGGGAGAGGGGTACCATGGATTGAACTCAGAGGCACCATTGATCCCTGAACCACATCCCCTGTAATTCCCCCTTTTTTGTGTATTTTATTTAGTAGAAAGGCGTCTCACTGAGTGCTTAGACACTTGCTATTACTGAGGCTTGGCTTTGAAACTAGCAATCCTCCTGCCTCAACCTCCTGAGCCACTGGGATTACAGGCATATGCCACCACACACCCTGCTCACAACTCTTTAAGAGAAAAAAAAATGATTATAGAATTCATAGTATACACTGGATATCAACCACTAGTAAGAAACCAATAAGAATGGCTAAGGTCCCTCTATAATTCTCTTTTCGTTATCCTTGAAATATTTATTCCATTTTGAAAAATGAATTTCCAACGTCCAAGATTCCTTTGAAATAAGTAAGATTCTTTTATACCAGGCTCTTACTCTTGTTACTCTTTAACACAGTATCCAAGTTATGTAACAGCTTCCAAGAAATGCTTTACAGTATCCTTCCAACTCACCCTCTTGCTCCTAGTCAATGTTAGACAACGGTTAACTAAGCATGGATTTAATAGAAAACAGTTAGTTAGTGGGTCTCAATAACAAAATCAAAATAGACCAAAAAATCAACACATGCTTGAAGTAGAAATGCAAAGGAGGTAGATTGAAGCACTCCAGAGGATATGAAGCCATCACCTGTTTTTAACAATCAAGAAAAAATGTGAGATACCAACAGGAAAAGGAAACACACACTCCAATGACAGATTCATTTCATTCCCTTGTTATGGATCCAGAAGTCGGACTGGAAAAATGCTCTGTTTTAGAATTAGGAGACATTCCTCCCTGTTTTTCTGTGGAACATTCTTTTTAAAGGATGTGTACAGGATGGAGGAGACACCATTGTTTCACAAACTAAGAGCATTGTGTGAGGGTAGATAGAATAATTTAGATAGAGTGGGAAGGTGGAAAAGGGTATGAACCAGGCTTGAGAGCAAATTACTTTGAATTTTATCTGCCAAAAGTAAGGATGTACACATGTTAAGAGAATGAACTGCAGAAAGGAAGTTTAAGGGCAGGACCTCTTGCAGGATCAAAGAGATGAATGAAAACAGGAGCCCTTTCAAAAACCTCAGTGTCTATGCTAGGTTCTTTTCGATAGCATTGGCTAAGGGAGGTCAAAGATGTACTTCCACAGAGAAAATAGTATCTCTTTTCAAGTGTATGGTCATAATCTGACTGCAATTGTTCTCACATAAATGATTCCTCAGAGGTCAATTCTTAGAATTACACAGTTGTCACAGATTGAAAGAACTTCCAGCCATCAACTGCCTTACAGTGCCTTTCCCTGAAAGAGGAACTCAACATTCATAGCATGTGCTTACCTGATCCTCGTCACAGTTATACTTATGGACTTGTCAGGGGTGTAGGGCACAAAATGTGACTTTTTACTTTGCTCATTAACTGATGTATCTCTCACGGAAAACATTGGAAAATTAGTGTGGACTTGGGTAAACCCAGAGCCAGCGTGTTAACACAGAAAATATTGTTATTCTTTTTGTTGACTTTTTCATGTTAAGACACCACTAACATTTGGATAGGTCTGTGGGTTTTAGATCAGTGGGCAGATGGTGAGCACTCGGGATGCCATGAGGATCTGGGATTCAATCCTGGCACCCCCCTCAAAAAAAAATTAATATCCTCTTCAATGTGCATTTACCTGTCATCTCTTTATTGCACCTTCCTTTAATAATAGCTATCCTGAATAATTGCTTGTAAAATGACCTGAAATAAACTTGTTATTCACTAAGGCTTCTCTGTCAGAAAACCTTCCAAGGTTTTTAAAATATACTTACTCAGAATAACGACCAAGAAAATCCTGACTGACAGTATTATAGTGAATTGGTATTTTTGGCTTTACAAATAATAAAAAAATGACTTTGTTTTTGTGTTTCTTTTTAATAAAATACAACAGCCAAAATACTGGATATAAACTTTTTCATGGAATTCCTTAACCAGAAATATGATTTTAAGAATGAGCGCCTCCAAAATCCTAGGTGCCATTTTATAACTATAAACAAATAGAAAGAATTCCAAAATTTGAGTGGCACCTTATGCCGGCACTGGTTAATTAATGGGGCCGCGGGTCTAAAGCTACCCCCTCATTTTTTTTGGGGCCCTAACAGGGGTTTCTTTCTGCCTGTGCAGAAAGAAAGTAACTTAACCAGGGTGTTAGATGGAGGGGGACTTAGCGGCGACAAAAATACGCTTGAGTCGTCTACCTAACCCGCCATGCTGGGCGGGACTACCAACACCACACCCAGGGAAGTTTTTTTTGTTAGTCGAGAGCAAGAAGCCAAAAAACTCAACTTTATTGACAAGGTGCTGAACATAAATAGTGAAGGAGCCCTAATTAGGAAGGGCTGTTGCAGCTAGCTGGAAGCCATAAGTTCCACCTGATATGTATGTGACGCAACCTGTAGGCACCCGCAAAACCCTGAAGTGTATATAACCGGGTGAATAGCGGTCCGTAGTTAGGAGAACGGAGAATTCAGTCAGCCGGGCAGTCACTCGGTCGGTCAGAAGAATCAGAGCGGCCAGAACGTAGGCAGAGCGGTTTACAGATGAGAAACCAGATAGAAGAACATAAGAGAAAACCCAGGTCTAGATGAAGTAATGACTGGTCAGAGTTAGGCCGAGACTCCCTGAGGAAGACAGAAGACAGAAGAACAGAAGAAGGAAGAAAGAAGAGAGAAGAAAGAAGCTCTAATCTTTCTCTAAGCTAAAATCTATCTTTCTCTACTCTAAGCACTAAGAAGACAAGAAGAAAAGCTCGCTCTAATCTTTCTCTCTAAAAATCTTTCTTTCCCTCTCTAAGCTCTAAGAAAGTAGAAGTAAAAGTAGTAAAAGCTTATACTCTGCCTCTCGAGAGTTTTTCCTCCCGTGGCGGCGCCGTGGTGGCCGGTGACAGGCAGCTTACAAAATGGTGGTCCGTCCGGGGCTCAGAGCAGAAGCAGAGAAGAAAAGCTAAGAAATGGAGGAGAGCAAAGAAAAAGCATAGCCTCAGACTCAGTTGAGAACCAGCAAAAAGTAGTAGAAACAAGAGATCATAGCCTCTGACTCAGTTGAGGCCAGTTTAAGAATTAAGCTGAAGCAGGTGTAGCCAGCCACAAAAAGCCGATAGCGAGCCGGCCAAAAGCCGAAGCAGAGTAGCCTGGCCAAAAGCCATAAAAATATAGAGAAAAAGCCTTGAGCTTTAGATAAGCCATAAAGAAAAAAGCCATGAGCTTAAAAGAAAATAGAGAATTAAAATAGCATGGTAAAAACCATGCAGAAAAAAAAAAAAAAGCCATTGAGCTTTGGCAAGAAAGCCATAAAGAAAAATAAAGGAAGGAGAAAAAAAAAAAAAAAAAAAAAGTCAAAGCGCTTATGCAATTGTGCTTAACTAGGTGCGTTAGCTGCTCCTCAGCATTAGGCTTCCTTAAAGCCACAGCACCTTCTCAAAAAGGGCTCAAATATCCACCCTTCAAAAATAAAAGGTGAAAAGCTAGGTAGGGACAAGAAAATAAAAGAAAATAGAGAAAATAAAATAGAGAAAAATAGAACAAAAGCACCTTTTTAAACTAAAGGGAAGGAATATGAAGGAGCCCTAATTAGGAAGGGCTGTTGTAGCTAGCTGGAAGCCATGGGTTCCACCTGATATGTATGTGACGCACCTGTAGGCACCCGCAAACCTGAAGGTATATAACCGGGTGAAAGCGGTCCGAGTTAGGAGAACGGAGAATTCAGTCAGCCGGGCAGTCACTCGGTCGGTCGGTCAGAAGAATCAGAGCGGCCAAAACGTAGGCAGAGCGGTTACAGAAGAGAAACCAGATAGAAGACAGAAGAGAAAATCCAGATAGAAGAAGTAATGACTGGTCAGAGTTAGGCCGAGGCTCCTGAGGAAGACAGAAGACAGAAGAAAGAGAGAAGGAAGAAAGAAGAGAGAAGAAAGAAGCTCTAATCTTTTCTCTAAGCTAAGCTCTAACTCTTCTCTCTAAGACTCTAACTCTAAGCTAAGAAGACAAGAAGAAAAGCTCGCTTTAATCTTTCTCTCTAAAAATCTTTCTTTCCCTCTCTAAGCTCTAAGAAAGTAGAAGTAAAAGTAGTAAAAGCTTAACTCTGCCTCCGAGTTTTCCTCCCGTTGGCTGGCGCCTTGGTCTGGCCGTGACAGGCAGCTTAACAAGGGCCAGCACGTGGCAAGGGGAGCACACGGGACAGGGACAGTCACCTTTGGGAAGGCTTGAGCTGGATGGCAAACCTTGCTCTTGTTAAGGACCATGGCAAGCATGTTGGGCTATAGCTCAGCTGTGACAGCAGACCTCCTAGCTGTATCAATCTTGTTAGTTTCCAAAGGGCTAAAAGTGCACACAAAAGACAATGACAATCAGGGATTTCGCCAAAGGGAGAAAGTCCATCCATTTAGGCAGGGATTTTATCAAAGGAGGAAAGTCCAATTCTTTTAGCAGTCTTAAAGGAAGCCTCTCTGTCATAAAGTTCGAGCAATTTGTCACAGGAATGAGGTACTCTTCTCTTAGAGTCCGAAGGAAGCTGTCCTAGCACAAAAGTCCAGATAATTGTCTTAGATATTGAAGCTCTTTTCTCAGAGGTCCACAGGAAGTTCTTTCTAAGCAATAAAGTCTTGATTAGATTGTCACAGGATTGGCACAGTCCCTCTTCTCTCCGCGCAGTGGGTTGAGATATTGAGTCCAAGATAGTGTTTTTGATGAATTTTGGAGATGGATGTGATTGAGAAGTTTGAATCACAGAAGGGAACAGGAGATTTGTCATCGGTGTTTTCATTTCTGTGGAAAAAAGAAAGGATCACCTTCCTCATGACGCTTTTTGTGCTCCTGGGTATGGCTTTTGGTCGGAATTCTGGCAGTATTTGAGGATCTCTGGCTGGTACCCCATATTAGGGTTTTGTTTCTCCTTTGGTATAGGACACATCCAAAACCTCTGTCCGCACTTCTTAACGGACAGGACCTCGTCCGAATCCAGTTAATGGGGTCTTTTCATCGGACCTCAACTTTTTTTTAAGGCGTGTTGGTTAGGCAGGTGGTCTTTGAAACGCAGACAGAGGCTGCTGTTTGGAAAAATTAAACTTTTTAAAGTAGCATAGCTGTTTTTAACTGGTCATGGGGATTGCTTCCCCCCATTTTGTTTGATTAATTGGTGCCTTTAGGGTTTTATTATGTCTCTCTATGATGGGGACTCTGTCTTTTGGGGTTATTATGGGATCCTGTGGTTTATGTTTATTATGTCAAGTTTGGAAGGATCTTTTGTAATGATTTGCTCATAAAAACTGGGTCCATTTCAGTTTTAACTGTTTTTGGCAACTATAGAATAGCAAAGCATTGTAAAAAGTGACTCTTTCAGCATGTTTAGACCTTTCTCAGAGTGTGCCATGACCAAACAAGCATGTGAAATAAGTATCTATGGACATTAAATATATATTTTAATTTTCTAAATGGCACATAATGGGTTACATCAGTCTGCCAATTGCGTAGGGCGTAGGCTCTGGGATTTTAACCCAGGGGACTGGAGAGGTGGGGACTTCGTGAGAGAAGGGCAAACAGGACTTATATGTCCTTACAATCTTTTTTTAAAATCTTTTATAGGAACTAAGGAAAATTTATGATGTATGACCTCTCCATTTAAATGAGGTAAGGTCGTGAAGTCCGTGGGGCTACTGAAGGTCTTGTTGATATGGACTGTAACTGTTAAATACACCTTTGGAGTGGGCCAAACGGTCAGCGGCCTGATTTCCTCAGAGAGGGGCCAGATAAGTCTTGAATGTCCCTAAGATGTTGGAGGAAACAGGTTTATTACGCCCTTTACAGGGGATTCGAACCTGGATCATCAGGGGGTAATAGGATAATTATCTATCTTTATATATGAGGCATTTAGAGTAGGTAATACGGTTAATTAACATTATAAACTATCTGAGAAAAGATTTCCAGGGCTCTTGGGGAATGGGTCAAGGCTAATGCAACAGCATTTAAATTCTTTAAATCTGAGCAGAACCAGTAACTGCTTCAAAGTATTGTGTCCTTTGGCCTGAGGATGGGTGGAATTTAATAACACGTGGACCTTCATTTTCCGCCATCTGTGAAGACATTTATGCCTTGGGGAGTGGCTTTGATGGAAAAAATGGCATGGAGGGAGTCCCACTCCTGTTTGGAAAGAAGAGGTCATTTGGTTGACCCGTAATGACAGTAACTTTTCCTAGAAATCCTTCTAAAAGCTAGGAGGACTTCTAGGGGTTGTTTCTCTGTATCCACTCAGTCTGACAAACGGTAAGGAATTGTTAAATATCTGGGTCTTTTCCATAATGCCTCATGATGTATCTCTCCCTTTTCATTATAAGATCTGTAAATTGATCTAATTGGGAAATAACTTGAGTGCTCCCTCCCACAGAGGAATGTATCCTCTCTATTGGGTTTCCCATCTGGGTGACCACAGCTGTAAGCGAGCTTTGCCCTGGAGAAATCTACAAAATATAGAGGTTGTTTTGTTTGGTATCGAGCCCAATTGGGTGAATTGAGGGCATCTTGGACTTTTTGTATATGTGACAGATGACTCTGTTCTAGTAAAATCACAATCAGGAGGGGATTTTTCCCCCTAGAAACTCTAGAGAGGGTAATAAATCTTCAGTAGAGATATGAAAGCATTGGTCGTAACCAGCTTTAGCTCTCCTAATAGCTTTTGTCAACCTCTGCCAAGGAATAGGATTTTTTGAATGCCTAGGTGAGGTTTGAGAGGACAACTGAGAGTTAGGCTAAGTTTTGTCCCCAATATTTTAAGAAGGAATATAGTTTGTATCTTAATTCATGTTGAATATGTGCAACCCTCCTTTTTGTAAGAGCTCTCGGAATGGGTTAGGTCTGCTGAGCTGTGTTGTTGGACATCAGCAGTCCCAGGATGATGTCATCCATATAAACATATTAGGGTGAGCTGTGGTTTTTTCATATAATGGTGATAGAAGACATGAAACATAATATTGACAAAAGGCTGGGCTGTTAGCCATACCTTGAGGGAGAATCTATCCATTCATATCACTTATCTGGGCTTCTGAAAGTTGAAATGAGGGGACAGCGAATTGCAAACTTTTCTAATCATCTGATGAAGAGGTATTGGATAAATAACAATCTTTTAATATCAATAAAACAATTAAGGTTAAATCTCTTGAGATAGAAGGGTCCAGGGGAGGACACGCAGAGGCGGTGCCAACAAGGAACATCCTATCATTAATTTTTTCGGGATGGTCTTGTAACATCATCCATTTCCCTGTGGCCTTTTGTATAACAAAAACAGGATGTTCCAAGGGCTAAGAGAGTCTAATGTGCTAGGGCTAACTGTTCTTGGAACATTGTCCTCAATGGTTTAGTTTTTCAGTAGGAAGGGGCCAATGCTCGGACCCAGATTGGGGGGCTCATTCTCGCATTATACATGGAAGAAACTGGGGAGCAGTGGGCCTTATGAATTGGGGGTGAGACCCTATTTGATGATTGGAAGTTTTTCTTCCTCCCCACCCCCCCCCCCTGTATCTTAGTTAATATATCATTTTGAAGCTCTCTATGGGTTGGTTGTAATGTAAGCCTCTGCTTCTCCTAAGATGTATTGGCCTTAATAAATTAGAGGTTAATCCACGGGCCACAAGGGGATGAAACTTCCCCTTGGTTTCATCTATATTCCAACTCTAAGACATTTCTGGTCTCTTCTGAATGAGTGTTTCCACCAACTCCAAGTAACTGAGGCCCTGGAATAGATTCCATTGGGGTGGTATCTCTTCCTTCCTTTAGTATAGTACGATCTGCCCCACAGATCAATTAGGCAACGATATTTCTTTCCTGATATATAAATATCACATTTTGGTCTAATCCCTGGAACAATAGGAACTGTCCAATGGACCTTAGGGGAACTGTGAGCAATGGGGAACCTCCTTGGTGTAACGGGGGCTAGTGGCCTGCCCATTCTAGGAGTTTAAAGGTTTCCCCTGAATATCAAATTTAGACTGAATCCTTTTCCCATTGATCATCACTATTTTACACCTAGGACAAAGATTCTCTAGGGGGCAGCTTGGACTTGAGTCGAGCCTGGGGAGCATTTTGGAGGCGACTAGGGCCATGGGGCAGTCTTTTTTAAAAGGGCTTGTCGGTCCACACTTAAAATAGGCTCCTTTCCATTTAAAAACTGTTGCTAATACCTCAGTTGTGGGCGATTAAGGGCAGTGAGTCAAATATCTGAAATTGGTGAGTTTGTCGAACCTAATCTTTGGTTGGCTATTAATCCATTCCCATAGATCTTTTTTAACCCAGCACAGGCCAGCTTGTGATCTGTGGTCATTCCTTCCCAAAAACTAATTTTTGCAAGTGGTCCTCATTGTCACCAGGGTGGAAGTTTCCTTTGAAGCTTTTTTTCACCTCTGCTCAATAAATGTGGCAGTATTCATCATTAGCTTTTTGAGTTGAATCCACCTATAGGAGGTCTGTAGGGGGATTCCTCTTGCTTCTTCCATGCTGCCAGCCCTAATGCTCACACCTGCTCTCGGTACTGAGGCTGTAATTGATGCTTGTTGTATTCCCGTGGCATATTGGTCACTAGTTCCTGCAGCATCCAAAGGTTATTGGTATGGGGGATTTTGCAGCTTGGTTCTCTCAGTGCTTTTGGCATTCATCAGAAAAATATGCACACCATTTAAGGAATAAGTGTTCTGGGAGCACAGCTTTGTTAGATAGTTCCATCTCGTTACTCTACAGGCGTGATGGGCCGAACAGGCTTTGTAAGTGCACATTCTGCCATGGCGAGTTTGGCCCATCTTTCTGCTACAGCTTTTTTTAAATCTTTTAACTCTTGAGTCTCCCAGGGGTACCAAATCTGAGGTTTGTTCTTCTTCTCGGATTTAAATTACTGGAAATGCATTAAGGTGAAGCCCACCTGAGGGCGCTAGCAGCTGTTGTTATATTGGCGTCATCTTGGATACAGCAGGGGGCAGAAGGCTCAGCATGGGGCTGGGTTCATAAAAATGGCGGATCCCGCTCACAAGGTGGTGAGCCATGTGGACGGTGGCCTTTGCCTAAGGGGGAATTTGGTTAGAGCTCTCTAAGGGAGAGGGGCTGTAAATTTTTCTAATTCCCCGGGAGCGAGATTTCTTTGCTTATGGGATTGGTTAGGCTTCTCCAAATCCCGGCCGGGAGGGGATTGTTTATTTCTCCGGACCGGAAAAGACTAGATATTTTATTTTCCCGCAGGGCGGCTCTGAATACTCAACTCGTATTATCTGAGGTGCCTGCTCTGTGGCCTCTGCCAGATTCTTTTTGCTATCTCCAAGAGAGAGAGCATGTTTTTAGGGCGGTAAAGTTGGATAAAAACTCCGGAGGCTGGGATTTTCCCGTATTCATTTTCTCGCTCTCTTAAAATTGTGTTCACTTCGCGCCACATTTTCTCAAGAATATAAAATCAGCACTTTGGGAAGCAGGGAGCCGCCCGTTATTAATGACTTCAAATATTTTCAGCTTGTGTTATCAGAAATTTGGAGACCTTGCTTTCTTATTGACACCGCCATGCTCGAGGGCGGGTCTTGAGATTTTAAATATTAATGCTTGCCCATAAATATAGAGAGGGTATTTTTGCCAGAGAGAGAGACACTGCGTTCTCTAACGTGCTTATAGCCCACCGATAATTTTCCGTTGCTCACAACTTTGGGCGCCAAACCTGCCAGGAGTTGAAGTTATTAATGGGGCCGCGGTTTCTAAAAGCTACCCCCCTTTTGGGCCCTTAAAAGGGGTTTCTTTTGCATGCAGAAAGAAAGAAAGTAACTTGACGGGTGGTTGAAGATGGGCTTAGCGGACAAAAATACGCTGAGTGTCTCCTACCGGCCTGCTGGGCGGATACACACACACCAGGGCATGTTTTTTTTGTAGGAGAGAGCAAGAAGCAAAATCAACTTATTGACAAGGTGCTGAACTTAAAAAGGCTTAGTAAACTAACCAATCAGCCAGCAGGGCGGTTTGGACTCTCCACGCTACGTTCATAGCCCACACCCCTTTGCTTAGCCCGTGTCCTCCTGTAGGGGTGGTAAAGCAGCCAAAGTCCTTCCCTTGGCAGGACATGAGTCCCAAACACACTTATATGGCCTAGAAAGCACAAAGACAATGAGCTTTGCTGAGATTCGCAACACCATTCAGCCATAAAACATGTGAAGCCTTGAGATAGAGGAGACACTGCATGGAGGTCCACTAACCTATAATAAGCAGAGGGGCTGGGGGTTAGTAGTTCAGTGGTAGAGCTCTTGCCCTGGGTTCAATCCCTAGCACCAAATAAATAAAAAAAAAAAAAATGAAATGAAAACAAAAAAGAACACTCAAAAAGGTCAACATTGTACATCTATTTAACTTGACATATAAATAATGTTACCTTCTACCTGTTCAGCACAAAATATGAAAAAAAAAAATACATCATTTTCATGATTTGTCATGTGTCATAAAGAACTCACCAGCTTTCATAAGTCACTTCATATCTAATCATGTAAACAAAGAATCAAAGCCTTCCATCCACCATTCCTTCTCCTTATTATACTTATTCAGGATTTCTTAACCAACACAAGAGAGAGATGTTGAGAGTTGTGAAAGTGGCCAAGACAACAGGTGTTATGCATGCGAGAAAGAAATGAAAGAATTCCAAAATTGTTGAGCATAGCACCCTTGCCCTCAACCAGTCAACGCTCCCATCCTGATCATATCTCCTCCCATCAGACTCCCTCAAAAATTCTACCTTATTTTGTCATCCCCTTTCCTCTGAGGAAGTTGGTGCTAGTACAGAAGAGACCACAGTGGTATACAAAAGATCAAAAAAAAAAAAAACAGTATAAAAATCTGATCTTCAATATTGGTTCTACAACTCACCTAGGTCAAAGGGTTCCTTTATTACCACTCCCCCAGCCATGGTGAGTTGGTAAATTTCAAAAAACTTTGCTTGCTTGACTAGAAGCAATTATTTTCCCATTATTAAACAATTAAATGAGCAAACAAACTAAAAACCACATGTCCATATGTCTGAGCAAACTCAAAATTCACTTCCTTGTCACACAGCGGAGAGCACATGTTCAATTCTCTAAATATCAAAAGAACATTGGACACCCTAATGGCCAGGCATCTGTGATTATGGAAGTACATAGGTTGCTGGAGTAGATTCTCTAGAAAACTCATTTTCCCTCCCACTCTCTCGTCACTTCACTACCCTCGTTCCAAATTCTAAATTTATTGCTGGATGAATAGAATAAACATCTTAATTACTGGGTGCTTCAAATAAAATTAAGCTGAATTTTTTTTGGATCCTAGACTATCCTCACTTTACACTTCAAACTGCATAACTTCTATTAAATAATAATTGTCTAAATTTTAAACATTTTCTACTGTTACCATTATTGTAGGGGAAATCATTAATTAAATTGCTATAGTATATAAAGTTATATAATAAGTCATCATTTAAACAAGTTATATTGGGGTTGTAGGTATTTGACTGTGGAAAAGTACAATGTGTTCCCTGGATGTAAGCAAACTACCAGGGGTGGGAGGTAAATGGCGCCCTGAATCCCATGATTGAAAAATAAATAAACACATTAATTATTCAATTCTCATAAGAAAACTCAATGCACATGCAAAATCATTTTTTAAAACATCATGTATGTTCTTTACAAAGTTTAAACATATCACTGAACAAGTGATTCTAATCATTTCTGTCCCCTAGGTTAGCCATTATCTGTACAAAATGTATACACAAAAGTTATAGCAGCTTATTGGTAATAGGAAAATCCTGGAAGTTCATTGTAGTTCAATAATAGGGGCCTTTTAAAAGTTTATGCACATACTTGTTATTCGAGAGTAGTATTTCTGTCTCAACGTTTCCGACCAAGCAGATAAGCCATCTTCACTTTTAACTCGATAGCTGATGTTATGAAACTCAACACAGCCCCCTCAATAGACTGTCTTCAGGGTCACTTGAGGTCATCCCTGGCAGGCCCATCGGTGTTTGTTTGTGACACGGGGATTACAAAATATGGTCATTACACGAAGTCATCTGGTAGAGCTTCTACAATTTCTGTGGTGGGAAAAGCAATGGTAGGTTGAAAGGGAAAAATAGATCGTAAATCCTAGACAACAATATATTGAATAGCTAAGTCTGTTTTAACCTGTGGGTGCAGTGAGTAGATTCCTTTCATTGAACAGTGTAATCACTGTGTAAAGAATAACCAATGAACCTATAATAGGAGGCAGACAGAACTTTAATAATCCCTGCACTCCAAAGTGATGTCAAATAAATTCCTCATAAGTAAATAGGTAAGAGTATAGAAAATTACTCAAGGCAGTCACGGGTTATGCTTGATGGTATTAAAAAAACATTATTATGATACATCAGTCTGGATAGCTACAGGTCATAATCATACCATTGCTATTTCTTTTTTAATTTTTGAATTCATGACATTGTTATCACCAAAGGGATGTAGCTAAGCTGTCAGGGACAGAAGAACTTTCTCAGACTTTATAGCTCCATGACTTTACATCTCTGGTTATTATGCCATTCAATCATCTAAAAAGGTAAGCCCAACATCTTGCAAGAATATACTCATTTCCTTAGGTGAGCTATATGTTTAAATTCTGGGATAATTTTCAAAATTAAGTCTCTGATTAAATAAATCTAAATAACAGTTAAAGAGCTCAAGACTTTGGAGAAAACTGAATATGAAATTTATAAATAAAATCTTAAAAGTATTTCAGTTGAACAAATTTCAAAAGTCCCATTGGAAGATTTAGGACAATGGAAATAAAAGGTAACAGAAAATTGTGTGAAAGAAGTGTGAAATATAATCTGCAATAAAACCTAATTTTTATTTTTTAAAGCCGAAGTCATCCATGAAAGAACGTTCTGTACTGCTTTGGTGGACAAGCTGCTCAAATTAATCATAAGGCTGAGAACAATCCACAGAAGCAGACTGAACATGATTAGAGTATGTGTAAGTGTTTTTCTCATGGACAGCAACAAAGCCACAGAGACTGGGGAACCAATAATCCCAACAAGAAGGGAAACAGCTCTGGCCATCCAGCACCCTATGCCTTTTCTCTCCAGGTATTTGCACACACAGGACTGCACAGTCATGGGGTTAACCTCAGGAAATTCCATGCAGAAATAAGCTGCTAGAGGCATCCTTGTGAAGCCCATAATGTATCTAACGCAAAATATTTCGCTGGTCTCTCAGCAAGGGAAACATAAATTTTTACTTCTTGGATCAGTAAATACAAGAAATCCTGGTAAAACCCTAAGCTTTCAAGATTCCAGATGCATTATAACCTGGGGAATATAGGCAAACCAAATATGAGGACCAGACTTCTGCTTGATCAAGATGAATTTTCTCAGACTTGCTAGAGAAAGTTCAATCCACTCTAAAGAAGCTATCTTAATCCATATTTTTAGTCCAAAAAATTAACAGCCATTACTAGAAAACAGAGCTCATCATTTTCAAAAATGAAAACACAGAAGTAGACCCATAGAAATCCCAGTTGGAGTTATCAAATATCAACATTAAAGTCACTGATGAATATGTTCAAGTAAATAAATGAAAGTTTGAGTACTACTTAATAATGAGAGAATTCCTATTTTTAATAATTCTAAATTAAGAATTCAAGGGTGGGTTGTGGCTCCTGCAGTTTGAGACAGTTTGCCTAGCATGTGCACAGCCGGGGGTTCAATCCTCAGCACCATGTAAAAAATAAAGGCCATTGTGTACTAACCTCAAACAAATAAGTAAATATTTTTTTTAAAAAAAATTTACAATTTAGAATTCATGCAGATGTACTGGTACATAACAGTACTCCCACCGTATACCAGAGGGCTGAGGCAGAATGCAGCAACTTCATAGTGACACCCTCTACTGTCCTCCTATTAAAATTATTACAGGGGGGGCTGGGGTTGTGGTCAGCAGCTGAGCACTAGCCTAGCACGTGCGCAGCCCGGGTTTGTCCTCAGCACACATAAACATAAAAACACATTGTGTCACGAAATAAAGCAAACAAATAAATATTTTTTAAAAAATTAAGGGGACTAGGAATGTAGCTGGAGGTTGCAGAGCACTTACAAGGCTATAGGGTCACATCACCAGCATAGAAGGGGAATAAAAGGAAAGAATTCAGTTTCATTACATAAATTCAACAGCAGTTAACAACAACAGATTTAATAGAAAATAATATTAGTGAACCAGAACACTGGTATCTAGAAATATCCCAAGATGAAAATGGCAAACAATGAAAAACCATCACCATGAAGAAAAAAAAAAAAAAGCTTTTGATTGGAAAAGAGACTGAGGAAGATCACATAAAAGTGACCAAAAACCATAGGACATGACAAAAAAAGTTCTCACGTACACATAACTTAATAAATCTGGTGAGAAGGTAAAAATACAAGCAGAATCAAGATTTAAAGAAATAATGGACCAAGTATTTTCAAAAACACAAAGGGTATTAAGTCAAGGATTGAAGATAGCTCTATTGTTACCGAACAGGGATAAACACAAGCTGATATAGCAAAATGACAAAAAAGAATGCAAGGTCCATATTTAGATTGTTTTATTTTCTTCAGCCTAATATATAATTAAGCATTTTAATTAAATCTATGCATGGTGATGGAAACTAACAAAAAAAGCAGTTTTAGACGGCACCCCCCAACATATTTTAACAAGGGTTAAACAGCCTTGGGGTTTATATGTGTGAAACAAGTGAATGGTAATTAATTAGACAAAATTCTGTTCTCCTTGAAAGGAGAAAAAGGGAAGGTAGATGTAACATGTTATATAGGGGGGATAAAGGTGCTCTGTTTAACTTTAAAAACACAAAAAAGCATAAGTATACTTCTCAGGTCTGTCAATATGCCCAACTCCAAAACTAGCGATCTCCTTCTATGCCCGCCCACGTGATGGTTCAGCCATCACCGTAGGACCTTTCCACCTCCAAAGAGGAACCAGGTGGGTGGTAACATATTGCTTCGAGAGACTTTAAATTCAGCTCATTGACTCAAGATTGTAAATGGACTTTGGTGATGGCTTCCCACTTAATACAAGGGAAAAAAAGGCAAAGAACTGGGACTAAGGCACCAAGAAAAGATTCCCTACCCATAAAAAGTCAGTGAGCTAAAACCTCTTCAATAACATGTTATGCTGTGCTAAGACTTTCCCTCCCTGTGTATGGATTAAGTTACTATTCACATTGGCTGCATTAAGTTCTCCTATTCATATTAGTAAGCAGGCCTTCTTAGTTCCTCACTAGGTTTGTAAACAATCTTACTCAGAGAGAAGCAGCCCCCTAGTGATTCATGGTTCACAAGCAGTGATTAGATAGTCTGGACAAAAGCCATTCAAATGAAATACATTGTAGCAAAAAGGAAGGTCTTTTTTTGGGTCAGCAGAAAGATGGCCGGACAGCAGAGAAAGTGGCTCTCGATAGACTGTCACTAAAAGGGCTTTGGCAGGAAGTTTGAAACACGTTCCTAGCACATACTACCTGCTCTGGGAGGGAGCTGAGCTGAGTATCGCAACATTAGATGGTTGAAATACAACGAACCTCCAAACACCGACGGCAGGGAGTCTCAGTTTGCGATCAGGGCAGCCCACAAACCCAACCAGCATTAAGCAGTGCAGCTGCCATGGTAACATAGCAGTAAGCGAGTATAGGACCACGGCCTTGAACAGCGCAGAATAAAAAGGAAAGCCAGACGCAAGCAGCGGCTCACAAGACTTCTTTCACGAAAATTGCCAATCGGGACCTACACGCCTCGAGTGACACACAGGTCTGGGTACTGCTGTTGAGGACCGAGGAAAGCGCTGCCATTTTGGGAGGAAAGCCTCAGCTGACGGGACCAAAGAAACAAGGAAGAAAAACAGCTGCAGGCATCAAAGATTGGCCAGGGCCCGGAGTAAGAGCACACAACCTTTTTGGGGGGTGAAATGCACCGAGGGGCAAGCAGCAGGAAGGGCCGTGTTGAGGCCGCGCCAGCAAACCAAGGAGAGCTATAACTGGGGGGAGGGCTTGGGAATGCGCGCATTTTGGATGAACCCTTTTCATGGTGCCATTCACATACTGACACCCCCCACCCCCCAGCCATTCTTCTCTGTGCCAATCTGCGTTGGCCCAAAGCTGCAGACTAGACTCCACTAATCGGTGCTCTGTGACTTGTACTGGGCGGGATCTGGACCAACTGGCTTAAACTGGAAGTGGCTTCCAGGTGTCCTGTTTACTTTGAGGACTTGTTCAGGGGTTCAATCTGGGTTTTTTTTGTTTGTTTGTTTTTGTGTGTTTGTTCTTTTTCTTTTTGTTTTGTTTTGTTTTGTTGTTGTTTCTGTTGATAGTGTGCTATTTGGTTTGGTTGTGTTCCTCTTTCTTTTTCTTCCTTCTCACTTTAGTCTCTTTTGCCCTCATCTTCTTATTTACACCCTGTCTCGTGTCTCATCAGAGGTGAAAAAAAGTTATACGCAGTAAATTGAGACTTCTAGGATCTGGGGCATTGAAATATACAGCAAAGCCGGTGATATATATAGCTTACTCTCTATTTTCTTGACTTCATTTCGTCTTTCCTCTCTCTACACTATTCTTCTACTTTGTTATCTTTTATTGTTTTTTTATTTTTTCTTTTCCCAATCTTTCTTTATTTTTTTCTCTCAAAGGCTAAATAAGTTTGGTTTTTATATAAATCAGTGTTCCTCTCTACAATCGATCACTCCATTCTTTTTCCTCTCCATCTGCTGATATTTAACCACTTCCATAGAATTCTATTTTCATACATTCCTAAGAAAGAACATCTCAATAACCTCACTTCCTTCTTCCTAAACATTATCATCTCTGTGGTTCAAATACTGAAAACTCTTGTACCCCAACATGAGCATACAGAGAAAATTGGAAACATTACTGAGTTACCTAAACCTGAACTTGTGATCAAACTTGGATTTGCTGTAAAGAAAGTGTTAGATCTTAAAGTGTAAGGTATTTTATAAGGGTGTAATCTGATAGCATTGTTACTCAGGAGCAACAATTAAGGCTATAAGGTGAAATCGAAAATAGGCAAAGGTCCACAGTTGCTTAGAAAAATAGGCACACAAGCAATAAGAAGAAGCAAGGAAAAAGAAAAAATGGCTAAAACCAATAACATACCCCTCAGTAGACTCCATGTGCAAGCAAGTTGGTCAAATTGCAGAGACAGATTTAGAAAATTACATATTCAAATGTTTTGGATCTTATGAATGAACTCAAAAAATGAGATGAGAGAGAAATACAGGTGGTAAAAGAGCATTTTGACAAAGGAAACTCCAAAAAAATACAGGAAGCAATAAGATTACTTTCAAGAGAGGAGATAGATGATATAATGAGAAACCTAAACAGGATTTTGGAATTGAAAAGAGAAATTAACCAAAACTATATGCTCAATTGAAAGCATCTCCAACAAATTAGATCACCGGAAAGAAAGGACCTCAGATAATGTAGACAAAATATATTTTTGGAGAAAAATCCCAGAATGACATGGCAAAATGTCGTAGAAAACAAGAACAGATGCATTCAGGTATTATGGGATTAGCATAAAAAAAGACCAAACTTAGAGTGATTTGGAGTTGAAGAAGGTGCAGAGTTTCAAACCCTAAGGGATATGGTAATTTATTCAATGAAATAATAGCAGAAAAAATTTCCACACATGAGGAATGAATAGCAAAACCAAGTTCAAGAGGTTTATCGAACACCAAACGTACAAAACCACACAGATCCACACCAAAGGCACATTTTAATGAAATTGCCTAATATACTAGGCAAGGAATGAATATTAAAAGCCTAAAGAGAAGGAAGCAGATTACATATAGATGGAAACCGATCAGACTATGCTCAGATTTTTCAATCCCAGACCTTTAAAGCTAGAAGGATCTGGAATTAGCACTATTTCAGCTTGAAAGAAAAGGGAATGTCCAACCAAGAATCTTATTCATGCAAAATTGTAGCTTTAGATTAAAGCTGAAATAAAAGACCTTCCACGGCAAAAAAAAAAAATGTTAAAAGTTTTCACAAACTTGAAAGCCAGCACTTCTGAATATCTTGGGCAAAAAATTTTCCACAAAGAAGAGAAAAATAACAATGAAAATCGATAAGGGACATAGTAAAACTAAAGGAATTACCAACCAGAGGTGATCCAAATCAAGCTTATACCATTAATACAATTTAAATTGGATGGAAATAAGAATCTTATCTCATTAATACCCTGAATGTTAATGGCCTATAACTCACCATTTCAAAAGACACAGATTGTCAGATGGATTAAAGAAAAACCAACGATTTGCTGTCTCCAAGAACACACTTCATAGAAAAAGACATTCAAGCGATTGAAGGTGAAAAGGATGGGAAAAGTCTTTATCATCATATGGCTGCAGGAAGCAAGCAGGGGTTCCATTCTCATATCAAATAAGGTAGATCAAGCCAAAGCTAATCAAAGGTCAAAGATGGATATTTCTTACTACTTAAGGGAACCAATTCCTTCAACATGATATAACACATTGTAAATCTATATGCACAAATAATGGAGCACCTACATTTTTCATCAAACATACCTTCTCAAGTCCAAGAGTAAAATAGACCACTACAACAGTTATTATAGGGGACTTCAACACAACTCTCTTACCAATGGTTTTGATAGTTCATCCAAACAAAGCTAAAATAAAGATACTTTAGGCCTCCTTAAAACAATTAATAACTTAGACCTACAGAATTTATACAATATTTCATCCTTCAGTAAGCGAATACACTTTCTTCTTAGCAAGCTCATGGCACTTCTCCAAATTGACCATATATTTATGTCACAAGGCAAACTCTCAGCAAATATAAAAAAAATAGATATTACTACCTTGCATTCTATCACGATCCATTTATGGAATTGAATTTGGAAATCAATGATATACAAGAATTAAAATAAAAAAAAATCTACTCAACAGCTGGACAGCTAAAATGTGCTACTGAATGAACAAGGGGTCTGATGAAGACTAAGGAGGAGATTAAAAAATTCCTGAGTAATGAGAACACAGCTACATCATATAGAAACTCTGGAACACAATGAGGCAGGTAGTAAGAGGGAAAATGCATTGACTGAATTATTTCATTAAAGAAAAAAAAACCCAACAATTAATCTGACTTAACTCAACTCAAAAGACTAGAAAAAGAGGAATAGACCAACTCTAGAGCAGCAAAAGACAGGAAGATAATTAATCAGAGCTTGAAAACTTAATGAACTTGAGACTTAAAAGAAAACAATTCAAAGAATTGACTAAAACCAAAAAGTTGGTTCTTTGAAAAAATAAATAAAATTGACAGGACACCAGCATGTGCTAAAGAAAAGAAGAAGAGATAAACTCAAAATTACTAACATCCGTGTTAAAAAAGGAAATATCCACACCAATACACTCAGATATACTGAGATTAATTCGAAATTGCTTCAAAAATTGTACTTAGTAAATATAGAAGATATTGAAAGCCATTGACTGATTTTAGGAGTCATATGAATGGCCCAAACTGGAACTGGAGGCTATACACAATTTAAAAAATCAATTTCAAGTGAAGAAATAGAAGTCGCTATCAAAAATCTACCATCAGGAAAAAGTTACAGGTCCATGATGAGTTTACAGCGGAGTTCTACAAGACTTCAAAAGAAGAAACTAATACCGATGCTCTTCAAATTATTACATGTAATAGAAAAAAGGAGGGAGCTCTTCCGACTCTTTCTATCGAGGCCAACAACACATTAATTCCAAAGCCAGGCAAAGTCACATTCCAAAATGAAAACTTCTGGCCAATATCTTTTTTGAACTTAGATGCAAAAATCCTCAACAAAATTCTGGCAAATCAGATACAAAAAGATAGTGCACCTACGATCATGTGGGGTTTTATTCCCTGGGATGCAAGGTGGTTACAAACATTCGGAAATCCAATAAACCATAATACTTCACTTCAATATAACTTAAGATATGAACCATTTGATTATCTCAACAGACGCAGAAAAACGCATTTCAACAAAAATAAAAACACCTTTTATGTTCAACAAACATAGAAAAACGAGGAATAACAGGAACATATCTCAACATCATTAAAAGCTTATTTATGCAAAACCCAATCTAAAATTATCTTTAATGGAGAAAAATTGAAAGCATTCTCTAAAAAATGGAACAAGACAGGGATGCAACTCTCACCACGCTATTTAACATAGTACTTGAAACTCTGGCCAGAGCAATTAGAACAGACCAAAGAGAATTAAAGGGTCCAGATAGGAAAAGAAGAGCTAAAATTAAGCACTATTTGCTGTATGACATGATATATACCTAGGAAGACCCAAAAAAACTCTACCAGAAAATTATACAAACTAATAAATGAATTTGGCAAAAAGTAGCAGGTACAAAAATCAATACCCATAAGTCAAAGGAAATTTATGTTCATTCATGACAACAGCCTCTGAAAGGGAAATGAGGAAAAATACGCATTTACAATAGCACAAAAAAATAAAATAAATTACTGGAATACCTTAATGACATGAGGTGAAGGACTATTAATGAAAAAACTATAGAAACAATAAGAAAGAAATCATTAGA
>JAKELJ010000420.1:0-29107 GCA_025594165.1 Tamias sibiricus
TCCTAGTTCAAGTATCTCAAAGCAGAATCTCTAGTTAGCAAAAGAGTTTCAAACTCACAGAAAAGCGTTTTAAGACAACTGGCAAATAATTCCATGTTTCTTAGCTTGTGGGTATTAGGATTCTTTGTATATTTCAATGAAACTCTGACAAAATGTTTCTCTTTGTGCCCCTCATGGCTCCACAAATTTGGTCAATCCACCATCACGGGTTTTTTGTTTAGAGCCTATTGGATGTTTACCCTGATTAGGCGAATTTCACTGAAAACGCCTGTAGTTTAAGTCCTCAATGGTTAATGCTAGAAACTTTGAAAATGCAGAAATTGCACTTCAGATACACAAGAGCACACTGTGCTCCTGTCCCCTGGTTCAAGTATCTCAAAGGTGAATCACTAGGCTAGCAAAAGAGTTTCAAAACTCACAGAAAAGCGATTTAGCCAACTGGAAACAATTCCATGTTTCTTAGGCTTCCGGATAACTAGGTTTCTTTGTGTATTTCAATGAAACTCTGAAAAAATGATTCTCTCTTGTGCTCCTCATGGCTACCCAAATTTGCTCAGTCCCACCATCAACGGGTTTATAGTTTAGAGCCTATTGGATGTTTACCCCGATTAGGCGAATTTCACTGAAAACGCCTGTTTAGTTTAATTCCTCAATGGTTAATGCTAGAACTTTGAAAACTGCAGAAAAACACTTATCCGATCACAAGAGCACATTTGTGCTTCTTTCTTGGTTCAAGTATCTCAAAGCTGAATCACTAGGTAACAAAAAGAGTTTCAAACTCACAGAAAAGCGTTTTAGCGAACTGGAACTAATTCCATGTTTCTTACCTTCTGGGGCACTAAGTTTCTTTGTGTATTTCAATAAAATCTCTGAAAAAATGATTCTCTCATGTGCCCCTCAAGGCTCCATAAGTTTGAGTCATCCCACCATTAAGGGTCTTTTGTTTACAGTCTATTGGATGTTTACCCTGATTAGGCGAATTTCACTGAAAAACGCCTGGAATTTAATTCCTCAATGGTTTAAAGTTAGAACTTTGAAAATGCAGAAAAGCACTTCAGATCACAAGAGCACACTGTGCTCCTGTCCTGGTTCAAGTATCTCAAAGCTGAATCACTAGGTAACAAAAGAGTTTCAAACTCACAGAAAAGCGTTTTAGCGATATGGAAATAATTCCCATGTTTCTTAGCTTCTGGGCACTAGGATTCTTTGTGTATTTCAATAAAACTCTGAAGAAATGATTCTCTCTTGTCACCCTCAAATGCTCCCCATGTTTGGTCATCCCACCATCAAGGGTGTTTTGTTTACAGTCTATTGGATGTTACCCTGATTAGGCGAAAAATGCCTGAAAACGCCTGTGAGTTTACTTCTTGAGATGGTTAATGCTAGAACATTAAAAACGCAGAACAACATTTAGTTCACAAGAGCACACTGTGTCTTCTGTCCTGGTTCAAGTATCTCAAAGCTGAATCACTAGGTAGCAAAAGAGTTTCAAAACTCACAGAAAAGCGTTTTTGACAACTGGAAATAAGTCCATGTTTCTCAGCTTGTGTGTACTAGGTTTCTTTGTATATTTCAATGAAACTTTGACAAAATGATTCTCTTTGTGCCCCTCAGGACCTCCCCAAATTTGGTTCAATCCACCATCACGGGTTTTTTGTTTAGAGCCTATGGTTGTATACTTTGATTAGGCGAATTTCACGGAAAACGCCTGTAGTTTAATTCACAATGGTTAATGCTAGAACTTTGAAATGCAGAAAGAACTTCAGATACAAGAGCACACTGTGCTCCTGTCCTGGTTCAGTATCTCAAAGCATGAAATTACTAGGTGGAAAAGAGTTTCAAATCAAGAAAAGTGTTTTAGAGGAACTGGAAATAATTCCATGTTTTCTTAGCTTCTGGGGTAACTAGGTTTTCTTTGGTATTTTCAATTGAAAACTCTGAAAAAAGATTGATTCTGTCATGTGCCCTTCAAGGCTCCTCCCCAGTTTGGTCATCCCACCATCAAGGGTGTTTTTGTTTACAGGTCTATTGGGATGTTTACCCTGATTAGGCGGAAATATGGACTGAAAATTGCCTGTGTAGTTTAATTCTTTAAATGGTTAAATGCTAGAACTTTAAAAATGCATAGAACAAGACTTTAGTTCACAAGAGCACACTGTGCTTCTGGTCCCGGTTCAAAGTATCTTCAAAGCTCATTCACTAGGTAGCAAAAGATGTTTCAAACTCACAGTTAAAAGCGATTTCGCCAACTCGAAAATAATTTCATGTCTTCTTAGCTTGTGAGGGTTACTAGGTTTCTTTGTGTATTTCAAATGATAACTCTATGACAAAAATGGATTCTCTCATTGTGCCCCTCATGTGCTCCCGCCAGATTTGTGTCAATTCCACCATCACGGGTTTTTTGTTTAAAGGCCTAATTGGTTGATTACCTGATTAGACGAATTTCACTTGAAAACTCCTCTAGTTTTAATTTTTCAAAGAATGGTTAAATTGCTAGAACTTTGTAAAATGCAGAGAAAAGCATTCAGGATCACAAGAGCACACTGTGCTTCTTTCCTGGTTCAAGTATCTCAATGCTTGAATCACTAGGTAACAAAAGAGTTTCAATACTCACAGAAAAGCGTTTTTAGAGAAAACTGGAAATAATTCCATGTTTCTTAGCTTCTGGGCACTAGTGTTTCTTTGTGTATATTCAATGATAACTCTATGAAAAAAAATGATTCTATCATGTTGCAACCTCATGGATCCACCCAAGTTCTGGTCATATCAGACCATTGATAAGGGTGTTTTGTTTACCGTCTATTGAGATGTTTACCCTGATTAGGCAAAAATGCCTGAAAAAGCCTGTGAGTTTAATTCTTAAATGGTTAATGCTGGAAACTTTAAAAATGCAGAATCATACACTTTAGTTCACAAGAAGTACACACTGTTGCTTTCTCTCCTGTTTCTAAGTATCTCAAAGCTGAATCACTAGGTAGCAAAAAGAGGTTTCAAACTCACAGAAAAGCATTGTAGTACATAACTGATAAATTAATTCCATGGGGGGGGTGTCTTTAAGCTTGTGGGGTACTAGGTTTTCTTTGTGTATTTCAATGAAAAGAGACTCTGGACAATAATGAATCTCTCTTTGTGCCCCTCACTGGATCCCCCAAATTTGATTCAAATCACACCATCAGGGTTTTGTGTTTAGAGACCTATTGTTGTTTACCCTGATTAGGCAATTTGTCACTGAAAACTCCTGTAGTTTAATTCCTCAATGGTTAATTGCTTAGAACTATTGAAAAATGCAGAAAGAAATGCCACTTCAGATCACAAGAGCACACTGTGCTCCTGTCCTGGGTTCAAGTATCTCAAAAGCTGAAATCACTAGGTAGCCAAACAGAGTGTTTCAAACTCACAGAAAAAGCGGTTTAGCCAAATGGAAATAATTCACAAGGTTTCGTAGCTTGTGGGTACTAGGTTTTCTTTGTGTATTTCAATGAACCTCTGACAATATGATTTCTCTTCTTTGTGCCCCTACATGGCTCACAAAATTGGTTCATCCCACCATCCACGGGTTTTTTGTTTAGAGTCTATTGGAAGTTTTACCCTGTATTAGGCGAATTTCAGCTGAAAACGCCTCAAGAATTCCTACAATGTTCTTGGTCATCCCACCATCAAGGATGTTTTGTTTAGCAGTCTATTGTAGATTGGTTACCCTAATTAGGCGGAAATAAAATGCTGCTCGAAAACGCCTCTGAGTTTAATTCTTAAAAATGGGTTAATGTAAGAACATTAAAAACCACAGAATACAACACTATAGTTCATAAGAGCACACTGTGGCTTCTCTCCTGGTTCAAAGTATCTCAAAGCTGAATTATCTAGGTAGCAATTAGGAGTTTTCAAACTCACCAGAAGAGAAGCGTTTTAGCGAACTGTGCAAAATAATTCCATGATTCTTGTAGCTTGCTGAGGGGTACTAGTGTTTCTTTGGGTATTTCAATGATGAAACTCTGACAAAATGATTTCTCTCGTGTACCTCCTCATGGGATACCCAAATTTGGTCAATCCACCAATCACGGGTTTTTGTTTAGAGCCTATTGGGTATGTTTACCCTGATTTAGGGCGAATTTCACTGAAAAACGGTCTGTAGTTTAATTTCTCAATGGCTAAAGCACTAGAACTTTGGAAACATTGCAGATAAAATTGCACTTCAGATCACAAGAGACACACAGTTGCTCCTGTTCCTGGTTCAAGTATCTGATAGGACTGAATCACTAGGTAGCAAAAGAGTTTTCAAAACTCACAGAAAAGCGATTTACCCCGACTGGAAATAAATCCCATGTAATGATTTTCGTTAGCTTCTGGGTATACTAGGTTTCTTTGTGTATTTCAATGAAGAACTCTCCGTCTGTAGCTGGGGGGCGGACAAAATGATTCTCTCTTGTGCCCCTCATGGCTTCAACAAATTTGGTCATCCCACTATAACGGGTTTTTGTTTAGATACTATTGTGATGTTGACCTGATTTAGGCGAAGAACTTCACTGAAAAACGACTGTTATGATTTAATTCCTCAAATGGTTAATGTCTAGGAACATTGAAAATGCAGGAAAAGCACTTCAGCATCAAAGAGAGCTCACTGTGGCTTCTTTCCTGGTTCAAGTATCTCAAAGCTGAATTCCGCACTAGGTAACACCCAAAAGTTTCAGAAATTCACAGGAAAAAGCGTTTTAGAGAAATGGAAATAATTCCATGTTTCTTAGCTTTCTGGGCACTAGGTTTCTTTGTGTATTTCAATGAAAGATATGAAAAAATGATTTTCTCATGTGCCCCTCAAGGCTCCCCAGTTTGGTCATCCCACCATCAAGGGTGTTTTGTTTACAGTCTATTGAGATGTTTACCCTGATTAGGCGGAAAATGCCTGAAAACGTGTGAGATTTAATTCTTAAATGGTTTAAATAATGCTAGAACTTTAAAAACGCCGAAAGATACAACACTTTAGTCACAAGAGCACACAGTTCTTCCTCTCCTGGTTCAAGTATCAAAGCGGAATCACCAGGTAGCAAAAAAGTTTCAACCTCCCGAAAGCGTTTTAGCCAACTGGGAAATAATTCATGTTCTAGATTGTGGGTACTAGGTTTCTTTGTGTATTTCAATGAAACTCTGAAAAAATGATTCTCTCTTGTGCCCCTCACGGCTCCCCAAATTGGTCAATCCACCATCACAGGTTTTTTGTTTAGAGCCTATTGGATGTTACCCTGATTTAGGCGAATTTCACTGAAAACGCCTGTAGTTTAATTCCTCAATGGTTAATGCTAGAACTTTGACAATGCAGAAAACGCATTTCAGATCACAATAGCACACTGTGCTTCTGTCCTGGTTCAAGTATCTCAAAGCTGAATCACTAGGTAGCAAAAGAGTTTCAAACTCACAGAAATGCGATTTAGCCAACTGGAAATAATTCCATGTTTATTAGCTTTCTGGGTACCAGGTTTCTTTGTGTTTTTTCAATAAAACTCTGACAAAATGATTCTCTCTTGTGCCCCTTATGGCTCCCAAATTTCGTCATCGGTCATCGAACACCTCACGGGTTTTTGTGTTTAGAGCCTATTGGATGTTTACCCTGATTAGGCGAATTTCACTGAAAACGCCCCTGTTAATTTAATTCCTCAATGGTTTAATGCTAGAACTTTGGAAATGCAGGAAAAGCACTTCTGATCACAAGAGCACACTGTGCTTCTTTCCTGCTTTCAAGTATCTCAAAGCTGAATCACTAGGTAACAAAAGAGTTTAAAACTCACAGAAAAGCGTTTTAGCCAACTGGAAATAATTCATGTTTCTTAGCTTGTCGGTACTAGGTTTCTTGTGTGTATTTCAATGAAACTCTGACAAAATGATTCTCTCTTGTGCCCCTCATGGCTCCCCCATTTTGGTCAATTACCGATCACGGGTTTTTTGTTTAGAGCCTATTGGATTTTGACCCTGATTAGGCGAATTTCACTGAAAACGCCTGTAGTTTAATTCCTCAATGGTTAATGCTAGAACTTTGAAAAACAAGGCAGAAGAGCATTTCAGATCACAAAAGCAAACTGTGCTTTTTGTCCTGGTTCAAGTATCTCAAAGCTGAATTCACTAGGTAGCAAAAGAGTTTCTAACTCACAGAAAAGCGATTTACCCAAACTGGAAATAATTCCATGTTTCTTAGCTTCTGGGCACTAGGTTTCTTTGTGTATTTCAATGAAACTCTGAAAAAATGATTCTCTCATGTGCCCCTCATGGCTCCCCAAATTTGGTCATCCCACCTCAAGGGTGTTTTTTTTACAGTCTATTGGATGTTTAACGTGATTAGGCGGCAAATGCCTGAAAACGCCTGTGAGATTAATTCTTAAGATGGTTAATGCTAGAACTTTCAAACGCAGACAACACTTTAAGTTCACAAGAGCACACTGTGCTTCTCTCTGGTTCAGTATCTCAAAGCTGATTCGATTAGGTAGCATAAAGAGTTTAAAACTACAGAAAAGCGTTTTAGCCAACTGAGAAATAATCCAGTTTCTTGTTTGTCGGTACTAGGTTTTTTTTGTGCTTTCATTGAAACTTGACAAAATGCTTCTCTCTTATGCCTATGGTCCCAATTTGGTTCAATCCACATCACGTGTTTTTTTTTTAGAAGCCTCTTGGATGTTTACCTGTTAGGCGGAATTATCACTGAAAACGCCTGTAGTTTGCATTCCTCAATAGGTTTAATGCCTAGAACTTTGGAAATGCAGAATGAAAAAGCACTTCCGATCACAAGGAGCACACTGTGTTTCTGTCCTGGTTCAAGTATCTCAAAGATGAATCACTAGGTAGCAAAAGAGTTTCAAAACTCAGAGAAAAGCATTTTAGCTCACTGGAAATAATTCCGTGTTTCTTAGCTTCTGGGCACTAGGTTTTCTTTGTGTATTTCAATGAAAACTCTGAAGAAATGATTCTCCCATGTGCCCTCCATAGGTTCCTCAAGTTTGGTCCATCTCCACCATCAAGGGTGTTTGTGTTTGGTTTACAGTTATTGGGATGTTTACCCGTAATTAGGCGAAAATGCCTGAAAACGCCTCTGAGTTTAATATTAAATGGTTAATGCTAGTAACATTAAAAAACACAGTAACAACACTTTACTTCACAAGAGCACAGGTGTGCTTATGTCCTGGTTCAAGTATCTCAAAGCTGAATACTAGGATAGCAAAAGAGTTTCAAACTCACAGAGAAGCGTTTCAGCGAACCTGGAATAATTCCATGTTTTATTAGCTTCTGGGCAACTAGGTTTCTTTCTGTATTTCAATGAAAACTGAAGAAATGATTCTCCCATGTGCCCCTAAAGGTTCCTCAAGTTTGGTCATCCCACCATCAAGGGTGTTTTGTTTACAGTCTATTGGATGTTTACCCTAATTAGGCGGAAATGCCTGAAAACCGCCTCTGAGTTTAATTCTTAAAATGGTTAATGCTAGAACATTAAAAACACAGAAAACAACACTTTAGTTCATAAGAGCACACTGTGCTTCTCTCCTGGTTCAAGTATCTCAAGCTGAATCTCTAGGTAGCAAAAGAGTTTCAAAACTCACAGAAAAGCGTTTTAGGCAACTGGAATAATACATTCCATGATTCTTAGCCTTCTGGGTACTAGGTTTCTTTGGTTGTATTTCAATGAAACTCTGACAAAATGATTCTCTCTCTTGTGCCCCTCATGGCTCAACAAATTTGGTCATCCCACCATAACGGGTTTTTTGTTTAGAGCCTATTGGATGTTGACCCTGATTAGGCGAACTTCACTGAAAACGCTCTGTTAGTTTTAATTCCTCAATGGTTAATGCTAGAACATTGAAAATGCAAAAAAAGCACTTCAGATCACAAGAGCTCACTGTGCTTCTTTCCTGGTTCAAGTATCTCAAAGCTGAATCACTAGGTAACAAAAGAGTTTCAAATTCACAGAAAAAGCGTTTGTAGAGAAATGGGAAATAAATTCCATGTTTCCTTAGCTTCTGGGCACTAGGTTTCTTTGTGTATTTCAATGAAACTATGAAAAATGATTCTCTCATGTGCCCCTCAAGGCTCCCAAGTTTGGGTCATCCACCATCAAGGGTGTTTTTTGTTTACAGTCTATAGTGGATGTTTACCCTGATTAGGCGAAATTTCATTGAAAACGCCTGTAGTTTAATTCGTTAAATGGTTAATGCTAGAACTTCGACAAATGCAGAAAAGCATTTCAGATCACAATAGCACACTGTGCTTCTGTCCTGGTTCAAAGTATCTCAAAGCTGAATCACTAGGTAGCAAAAGAGTTTCAAACTCACAGAAATGCGATTAGCCAACTGGAAAATAATCCCATGTTTTCTTAGCTTCTGGGATACTAGGTTGTCTTTGTGTATTTCAATGAAAACTCTGAAAAAAATGATTCTCTCATGTGCCCTCAAGGCTCCCCAAGTTTGGTCATCCCACCATCCAAGGGTTGTTTTTTTTTTACAGTCTATTGCATGTTACCCCTGATTAGAGTTAAAATGCCTCTGAAAACGCTAGTGAGTTTTAATTCTTAAATGGTTTTTAATGCTTAGAAACTTTAAAAACGGAAGAAACAAAACACTTTTGTTTTCACAAGAGATACACTGTGCTTCTCTCTGGTTCAAAGTATCCTCAAAAGCTGAATCACTAAGGTAGCAAAAGACTTTCAAACTCACAGACAAAGCGTTTTAGCCAACTGGGAAATAATTCCATGTTTCTTAGCTTCTGGGTACTAGGTTTCTTTGTGTAATTTCAATGAAACTCTGACAAACAATGATTCTCTCATGTTACCCTCATTGGCTCCCCAAATTTTGGTCAAATCCATCATTCATGGGTTTTTTCTTAAGAAGCCTATTGGCAGGTTTACCCTGATTAGGCGAAATTTTCACTGAAAAGCCTGTAGTTTAATTCTTACAATGGGTTAATGCTAGAACTTTGAAAATTTGCAAGAAAAAGCACTGTCAATTCACAAAGAGCACATTGTGTTCTGTCTGGTTGAAGTATCTCAAAGCTGAATCTCTAGGTAACAAAAAGGAGTTTCAACCTCAAAGGAAACGCGTCTCTTAGCGAACTGGAAATAATTCCATGTTTCTTAGCTTGTAGAGGTACTAGTTTTCTTTGTGTATTTTCAATGAAACTCTGAAAAAAAAATGATTCTCTCATGTGCCCCTCAAGACTCCCCCCAAGTTTGGTTCATCCCCACCATCAAGGGTTGTTTTTAGTTTACAGGTTATTGGATGTTTACCCTGGGATTAGGCGAAGGGAAAATGCCTGAAAGACGCCTGTGAGTTTAATTTCTTAAATGGTTTATGCTTAGAACTTTAAAAACGCTGAATTAAAACACTTTAGTTCACAAGAGACAACACTGTGCTTCTGCTTCTGTCCTGGTTTCAAGTATCTCAAAGCTGAAATCACTAGGTAAGCAAAAGAGTTTCAAACTCACTGAAAACAGCATTTTAGACAACTGGAAATACTTCCATCGTTTCTTAGCTCTGGAGGGTACTAGGTTTTCTTTGTGTATTTCAATGAAAACTCATGACATAAATTGATTCATCGCTTGTCGCCCGCTCACGGCTCCCCAAATTTGGTCAATCCACCATCAACAGGTTTTTTGTTTAGAGCCTATTGGATGTTTACCCTGATTAGGCGAATTTCACTGAAAACGACTGTGTAGTTTAATTCCTCAATGGTTAATGCTAGAACTTTGACAATGCAGAAAAAGCATTTCAGATCACAATAGCACACTGTCGCTTCTGTCCTGGTTCAAGTATCTCAAGCGTGAACTCACTAGGTAGCAAAAGAGTTTCAAACTCACAGAAATGCGATTTAGCCAAACTGGAAAGATTATTCCATGTTTCTTATTAGCTTCTGGGTACCAGGTTTCTTTGTGTATTTTCAATAAAACTATCTGACAAAATGATTCTCTCTTGTTGCCCAGTATGGGCTCCCCAAATTTGGTCATCGAACCATCACGGGTTTTTTGTTTAGAGCCTATTTGGATGTTTACCCTGAATCTAGGCGAATTTCACTGAAAATGGCTGGTTAAATTTAATTCTCAATGGTTAATGCTAGAACTTTGGAAATGCAGAAAAAGCACTTCTGATCACAAGAGCACACTGTGCTTCTTTCCTGCTTCAAGTATCTCAAAGGCTGAATCACCTAGGAAACAAAAGAGTTTAAAACTCACAGGAAAAGCGTTTTAGCCAACTGGACACTATATTCCATGTTTCTTAGCTTGTCCTTGGCGGTACTAGGTTTCTTTGTGTATTTTCAATGAAACTCTGACAAAATGATTCTCTCCTTGTTGCCCTCATGGCTCACCCCAATTTTGGTCAATCTACCATCACGGGTTTTTTGTTTAGAGCCTATTGGATTTTGACCCTGATTAGGCGAATTTCACTGAAAAGAAAAGCCTTGTAGTTTATTTCCTCACATGGTTAATGCTAGAACCTTGAAAAGGCAGAAGAGCATTTCAGATCACAAAAAGCACACTGTGCTTTTGTCCTGGTTCAAGTATCTCAAAAGCTGAATCACTAGGTAGACAACAAGAGGTTTCTAACTCTGACAGAAAAGCGATTTTACCCTAACTGGAAATTAATTCCCAAGTTTTTAGCTCCTCGGGGCACTAGGTTTCCTTTGTGTATTTCAATGAAAACTCGGAAAAAAATGATTCTCTCATTGTGCCCCTCATGGCTCCCCAAATTTGGTCAATCCCACCATCAAGGGTGTTTATTTTTACAGTCTATTGGATGTCGATGTTTAACGTGTGATTAGGCGCAAATGCCTGAAAACGCCTGTGAGATTAATTTCTTAAATGGTTAATTGCTAGAACCTTTCAACAACGCAGAAACAACACTTTAGTTCACAACGAGCACACTGTGCTTCTCTCCTGGTTCAAGTATCTCAAAGCTGGAATCACTAGGTAGCAAAAGGAGTTTCAAAACTCACAAGAAAAGCGTTTTTAGCCAACTGGAAATAATTCATGTTTCTTAGTTTGTCGGTACTAGGTTTTTTTGTGAATTTCATTGAAAACTCTTGACAAAAATGATTTCCTCTCTTATGCCCCTCATGGTCCTCCCAAAATTTGGTCAATCCAACCATCACGTTGTTTTTTGTTTTAGAGCCTATTGGGATTGTTTACCCTGATTAGGCGGAATTTCACTGAAAACGCCTTGTAGTTTGATTCCTTCAAATGGTTAATGCTAGAATTTGGTAAAAGCAGAAAAGCACTTCCGATCACAAGAGCACACTGTGCTTCTGTCCTGGTTCAAGTATCTCAAAGCTGAATCACTAGGTAGCAAAAGAGTTTCAAACTCAGAGAAAAGCATTTTAGCTCACTGGAAAATAATTCCGTGTTTCTTAGGCTTTTCTGGGCACTAGGTTTCTTGTGTGTATTTCAATGAAACTCTGAAGAAATGATTTCGCCATTGTGCCCCTCAAGGTTCCTCAAGTTTTGGTCATCCCACCATCAAGGGTTGTTTTGTTTACAGTCTATTGGATGTTTACCCTAATTAGGCGAAAATGCCTGGAAAACGCTCTCTGAGTTTAATCTTTAAATGGTTAATGCATAGAACATTTATAAAAACACACAGAACAACACTTTACTTTCACCAAGAGCTCAGTGTGCTTATGTGTCCTGGTTCAAGTATCTCACAAGCTGAATCACTAGCTAGCAAAAGGAGTTTCAAACTCACAGAGAATTGTTAGAAGGTTTTCAGCGAAACTGGAAATAATTCATGTTTATTAGCTTCTGAGGGCACTAGGTTTCTTTCCTGTATTTCAATGAAACTCTGGAAGAAACTTGATCGCTCCATGTTGCCCCTTAAAGGGCGCCTCAAAGTTTGGTCATACCACCATCATGGGTGTTTTGTTTACAGTCTATTTGGATGTTAAACCCTTAATTAGGCGAGGAAATGCTCTGAAAATGTCCTCTGAGTTTAATTCCTTTAAATTGCGTCTAATGCTAGTAGAACATTAAAAACACAGAACACAACACTTTAGTTCATAAGAAGCACACTGTGCTTCTCTCCTAGAGTTTTCAAGTATCTCAAAGTGAATCTCTAGGTAGCAAAAGTGAGTTACAAACTCACAGAAAAGCGTTTTAGGGCGAACTGGAAATTAATTCCATGATTCTTAGCTTCTTGGGTACTAAGGTGTTTCTTTGTGTATTTCAATGAAACTCTGACAAAATGATTCTCTCTGTGCACCCCTCATGGTCAACAAATTTGGTTCATCCCACCATAAGGGTTTTTTGTTTAGAGCCTATTGGTTGTTGACCCTGACTCTAGGCGAACTTCACTGAAAACGGCCTGTTAGTTTATATTCCTCAATGGTTAATTGCTAGAAACATTGAAAATGCAAAATAAAGCACTTCAGATCAAATGAGCTCACTGTTGCTTCTTTCCTGGTTCAAAGTATCTCAAAGCTGAATTCCACTAGGTAACACAAAAGAGTTTCAAATGCACCAGAAAAGCGTTTTGTTTTAGAGAAATGGAAATAATTCCATGTTTCTTAGCTTCTGGGCACTAGTTTCTTTGTGTATTTCAATGAAAGTCTGAAAAAAAATGATTCTCTCATGTGCCCCTCATAGGGACTCCCCAATGTTTGGTCATCCCACCCCCATCAAGGGCGGTGTTTTGTTTACAGTCTATTGGATGTTTACCCTGATGGAGGCGAATTTCACTGAACAACGCCTGTAGTTTAATTCTTAACATGGGTAATGCTAGAACTTCGACAATGCAGAAAAGCATTTCAGATCACAATAGCACACTGTGCTTTCTGTCTGGTTCAAGTATTCAAAGTGAATCACTAGGTAGCAAAAGAGTTTCAAATAACTCACAGAAATGCGATTTAGCCAACTGGAAAATAATTCCATGTTTCTTAGCTTCTGCTAAAGGTACTAGGTTTTCTTTGTGTATTTTCAATGAATACTCCTGAAAAAATGGATTCTCTCTTGTGCCCCTCACTAGGGCTCCCACAGTTTGGTCATCCCACACCATCTTGGGGGGTGTTGTTGGGTTTCTTTTTTTACAGTCTATTGCATGTTTACCTGATTAGGTTAAAATGCCTGGGAAAAAAACCGCCTGTGAGTTTTAATTCTTATATGGTTAATGCTAGAACTTTAAAAACGAAGAACAACACTTTTGTTCACAAGAGTACACTGTGCTTCTCTCCCTGGTTCAAGTATCTCAAGCTGAATCACTAGGTTAGCAAAAGACTTTCAAACTCACAGAAAAGCGTTTTAGCCAACTGGAAATAATTCCATGTTTCTTAGCTTCTTGGTACTAGGTTTCTTTGTGTATTTCAATGGGAAACTCTGACAAAATGATTCTCGCATGTCTCACCCTCATGGCTCCCAAATTTGGTCAATCCATCATCATGGGTTTTTTTCGTTAGAGCCTTTGGATGTTTCCTGATTAGGCGAAATTTCACTGAAATCGCCTGTAGTTTAATTAGTCTTAATATGGTTAATGCTAGAAACTTTGAATTTCAGTAGAGTTGGCAGAAAAGCACTTCAGATCAACAAGAGCACACATGTGCTTCTGTCCTGGTTGAAGTATCTCAAAGCTGAGGTCTTTCTATTTGTAACCAAAAGAGTTTCAAATCTACAGCAAAGCGTTTTTTTAGCGAAAACTGGAAATAATTCCTTGTTTTCTTAGCTTGTGACAGGTACTGTTTTCTTTGTGTATTTCAATGAAACTCTGAAAAAAATGATTCTCTCATTGTGACCCTCATGGACTCCCCAGTGTTTGGTCATCCCACCATCAAGGGTGTTTTTTGTTACAGTCTATTGGATGTTTACCTCTGATTAGGCGAAAATGCTGAAAAACAGCCTGTGAGTTTAATTCTTAAATGGTTAATGCTAGAACTTTAAAAAACGCAGAATAACACTTTAGTTCAAAGAGCAAACTGTGCTTCTGTCCTGGTTCAAGTATCTCAAAGCTGAATCAGCTACGGTAGCAAAAAGAGTTTCAAACTCACTGAAAAAAAAAAAAAAAAAAAAGCATTTTAGACAATGGAAAATACTTCCATGTTTCCTTTAGCTTGAGGGTATAGGTTTCTTTGTGTATTTTCAATGAAAACTCTGACCAAAATGATTCTCCTCTTGTGCCCATCATGGCTCCCCAAATTTGGTCAAATTCCACCTTTACGGGGTTTATTTTGTGTAGAGCCTATTGGATATATTACCTCTTGGAAGAGGCGAATTTCACTGAAAAACGCCTGTTCCAGTTTAATCATCCTCAATTGTTAATGCTAAAAAATTTGAAAATTGCAGAAAAGCACTTCAGTTCACTAGAGCACACTGTGCTTCTTTCAACTGGTACTCAAGTATTAACATAAAGCTGGAATCCACCTAGGTTAGCAACCAAATTTAAAACTCACAGAAAATCGGATTTATCCAACTGGAAATAATTCCATTGATTCTTAGCACAATGGGGGTAACTAGGTTTCTTTGTGATTATTTCAATGAAACTCTGCGAAAAAATGATTTCTCTCATGTGCATCTCAGGCTACCCAAAGTTTGGTAATGGCATCCCACCATCAATGGTGTTTTTTTTATTACAGTCTATTGGATGTTTACCAGTGATTGGGTGAAAATGCCTGAAAACGCCTGTGGAATTTAATTCCTTAAAATGGTTTAATGCTAGAACTTTAAAAACGAAGAACCAACAACACTTTAGTTCACAAGAGCACACTGTGCTTTTGTCCTGGTTCAATATATCTTAAAGACTGAATCATAGGTATCAAAAAGAGTTTCAAACTCACAGAAAAGCGTTTTAGCGAACTGGAACCTAATTATATGTTTCTTAGCTTGTGGGTACTAGGTTTCTTTGTGTATTTCAATGAAACTCTGACAGAATAATTCTCTTATTGTGCCCCTCATGGCTCCCCAAGTTTGGTCAATCCACCATCACGTGTTTTTTGTATAGAGCCTATTGGATATTTACCCGTGATTAGGCGAATTGCACTGAAAACGCTTTAGTTTAATTCCTCACATGGTTAATGCTAGAAACTTTGAAAATGCAGAAAAGCACTTCAGATCACTGAAAGAGCACACCTGTGCTTCTGTCCTGGTTTCAAGTATCTCAAAGGTGAATCTCTAGGTAACAAAAGAGTTTCAAAACTCACTGAAAAGCATTTTAGCGAACTCTAAATAATTCCATGTTTCTTAGCTTGTGGCTGGGTACTACGGTTTCGTTGTGTATTTCAATGAAACTCTGACAAAATGTTTCTCTCTTGTTGCCCTCATGGGCTTCCCAAGTTTGGTCAATCCACCATCACGTGTTTTTTTGCTATAGAGCCTATTGGATATTTACCCTGATTTCGGGCGAATTTCGCTGAAAACGGCCTGTAGTTAAAATTCCTCAATGGTTAATGCTAGAAACTTTTGAACAATGCAGAAAAAGCCACTTCAGGATCAAAAAAGCACACTGTGCTTCTGTCTTCTGGTTCAAAGTATCTCAAAGCTGAATTCACTAAGGTATCAAAAGAGTTTCAAACTCACAGAAAGAAAAGTCTTTAGCGAAACTGAAAATTAATTCCATGTTTCTTAGTTCTGGGCACTTAGGTTTCTTTGTGTATTTCAATGAAACTCTGAAAAACAATGATTCTGTCATGTGCCCCTCAAGGCTACCCAAGTTTGGTCATCCCCACTCATCAAGGGTGTTTTGTTTACACTCTTTGGATGTTCTACCGCCTGATTAGGCGAAAATGCCTCAAAAACGCGGTATGAGTTTAATACTTAAATGTTTAATGCTAGAAACTTTTAAAACCGCAAGAACAACACTTTAGGTTCACAAGAGCACACTGATGCTTCTGTCATAGGTTCAAGTATCTCAAGCTGAATCACTAGGGTAGCAAAAGAGTTTTCAAAACTCACAGGAAAGCGTTTTAGCCAGACTGGAAATAATTCCAGGTTTCTTAGCTTCTGGGGTACTAGGTTTCTTTGTGTATTTCAATGAAACTCTGACAAAATGATTCTCTCTTGTGCCCCTCATGGCTCCCCACAATATGGTCATCCCACGATCACGTGTTTTTTGTTTAGAGCCTATTGGATGTTTACCTGATTAGGCGTAATTTCACTGAAAACGCCTGTAGTTTAATTCCTCAATGGTTATATGCTAGGAACTTCTGAAAATGCAGGGAAAGCACCTTCAAGATTCACAAGAGCTCACTTGTGCTTCTTTTCTAGATCTCGAAACTCCAAAGCTGAATACTAGGTAACAAAATGAGTTTCAAACTCACTGAAAAGCGTTTTAGCGAAACTTGGAAAATAATTCATGTTTCGTAGCTTCTGGGCACTAGGTTTCCCTTTTTGTGTATTCAATGAAACTCCTGAAAAAATGATTTCTCTCATGTGCCCCTCAGGGCTCCCAATGTTTGGTCATTTTCTCAATCAAGGGTGTGTTTGTTTACACTCTATTGGTATGTTTACCCTGATTAGGACGAAAGATGCCTGAAAACTCCTGAGAGTTTAATTTCTTAAAGGGTTAATGCTTAGAACTTTGAAAATGCAGAACAACATTGTAGTTTTTTTTTTTTTCACAAGAGCACACTGTGGCTTCTGTCCTGGTTCAAGTTATCTCAAAGCTGAATCACTAGGTAGCAAAAGAGTTTCAAATTCACAGAAAAGCCGTTTTTTGGCCAAACTGGAAAAAAATAATTCCTTGTATTTCTTAGCATTCTTGGTACTTGGTTTCTTTGTGTATTTCAATGATACTCTGACAAAATGATTCTCTCTTGTGCCCTCATGGCTCCCCACAATGTGGTTCAATCCACCTTCACGGGTTTTTTGTGTTTTAGAGCCTATTGGATTGTTTTCCCTGATTAGGCGAATTTCACTGAAAACCGCCTGGTAGTTTAATTCCCTCAATGGTTAATGCTAGGAACTTTGAAAATGCAGAAAAGCACTTTCAGATCAAAAGGAGCTCATCTGTGCTTCTTTTCTGGATCTTATCGAAACTCAAAGCTGAATCACTAGGTAAACAAAAGAGTTTCAGAACTCACAGAAAAGCGTTTTAGCGAAACTGGAAATAATTCCATGTTTCTTAGCTTTGAGCACTAGGTTTTCTTTTGTGTATTTCCATGAAAACTCTGAAAAAAATGATTCTTTCATGTGCCCCTCAGGGCGTCCCCAAGTTTTGGTCATTTCACAATCAATAAGGGTGTTTTGTTTACACTCTATTGGATGTTTACCCTGGATTAGGCGAAAAATGCCTGAAAAAAATCCTAGGTGAGTTTAATTCTTAAATGGTTAATGCTAGAAACTTTGAAAATGCAGAACAAACACTTTAGTTCACAAGATCACATCTGTGCTTCTGTCCTTAGTTCAAGTAGTCTCAAAGCTGAATCACTAGGTAGCAAAAGAGTTTCAAACTCACAGAAAAGCTGATTTTTTAGCCAACTGGAAATTATTCCCATGTTTCTTAGCTTGTGGGTACTAGGTTTCTTTGTGTATTTCAATGAAACTCTGACTAAATGATCTCTGTCTTGTGCCCTCATGGCTCCCCAAATTTGGTCAATCCACCATCACGGGTTTTTTGTTTTTGAGCCTATTGGATATTTACCCTGATTAGGCGAATTTCACTGAAAACGCCTGTAGTTTAATTCCTCAATGGTTAATGCTCTTAGAATTTTTGAAAATGCAGAAAAGCACTTCAGTTCACAAGCGCTCACTGTGCTTCTTTTCTGGGATCTAGTAATCTCAAAAGCTGAATCACTAGGTAACCAAAAGGGTTTCAAACTCACAGAAAATTGTTTTAGAGAACTGGAAATAATTCATGTTTCTAGCTTCTGGGTACTAGGTTTCTTTGTGTATTTCAATGAAACTCTGAAAAAAATGATTTCTCTCATGTGCCCTCCAGGCTCCCCAAGTTGGGTCATCCCACCATCAAGGGTGTTTTGTTTACAGTCTTTTGGATGTTTACCCTGATTAGGCGAAAATGCCTGAAAAACGACTCTAATTCTTAAAACGGTTTAATGCTAGAACTTTAAAAAACGCAGAACAACACTTTTGTTCACAAGAGCCACTGTGCTTCTGTCCTGGTTCAAGTATCTCAAAGCAGAATCACTAGGTAGCAAAAGAGTTTCATACTCACTCTCCCCCCCCCCCCCCCCCCCCCCCCCCCCCCCCCCCCCCCCCAGGAAAGCGTTTTAGGCAACTGGGAAATAATTCCAGGTTTCTTAGCTTCTGGGTACTAGGGTTTCTTTGTGTATTTTCAATGAAAACTCTGACAAAATGATTCTCTCTCTTGTGCCCTCATGGCTCCCCAAATTTTGGTCATCCACCGATCACGTTGTTTTTTGTTTAGAGCTATTGGATGTTTACCCCTGATTAGGCGAATTTCACTGAAACGCCTGTCTGGAGTTTATTTCCTCAATGGTTAATGCTAGAACTTTGAAAATTGCAGAAAAAGCACTCTTCAGATCACAAGAGCTCACTGTGCTTCTTTTCTGGGATCTCGAAACTCAAAGCTGAATCACTAGGTAACAAAAGAGTTTCTAACTCACAGAAAAGCGTTTTAGCAAACTGGAAATAATTCCATGTGTTTCTTAGCTTCTGGGATACTAGTTTCTTTGTGTATTTCAATGAAACTCTGACAAATCGGATTCTCTCTTGTGCCCCTCATGGCTCCCAAAATTTGGTCATCTCACCATCACGGGTTTTTTGTTTAGAGCCTATTGGATGTTTTACCCCTGATTAGGCGAATTCACTGAAAACGCCTGTAGTTTAATTCCTCAATGGTTAATGCTAGAACTTTGAAAAAATGCAGAAAAAGCATTTCAGATCACAAGCGCTCACTTGTGCTTCTTTTTCAGGATCGCGAAACTCAAAGGCTGAATCACTAGGTAACAAAAGAGTTTCAAGACTCACAGAAAAGCGTTTTAGCGAACTTGAAATAATTCCATATTTCCTTAGCTTTCTGGGTACTAGGATTCTTTGTGTACTTTTCAATGAAACACTGAAAAAATGATTTCTCCTCATGTGCCCCTCTCAGGGCTCCCCAAGTTTGGTCTTTCACAATCAAGGGTGTTTTGTTATACACGTCTTTTGGATGTTTACCCTGGATTTAGGCGAAAATGCCTGAAAACGCCTGTGAGTTTAATTCTTAAATGGTTTTATGCTAGAACTTTGAACAATGCAGTCAACAACACTTTAGTTCACAATGAGCACACTGTGCTTCTGGTCCTGGTTCAAGTATCTCAAAGCTGAATCACTTAGGTAGAGCAAAAGAGTTTCAAACTCACAGAAAAGCCGTTTTTTGTTTTGCCAACTGAAATAATTCCATGTTTTCTTAGCTTCTGGGTACTAGGTTTCTTTGTGTAATTTCAATGAAACTCTGACAAAATGATTCTCTCTTGTTTGCCCCTCATGGCTGCCCCAAAATTTGGTCAATGCCACGATCACGTGTTTTTTTGTTTTAGGAGCCTATTGGATTGTTTACCCTGATTAGGCGGAATTTCACTGAAACGCCTGTGTAGTTTAATTCCTGCAATGGGTTAATGATGCTAAGAACTTTGAAAATGCCAGAAAATCACTTCAGATCACAAGAGCACTCAATGTGCGTTCTGTTCCTGGATCTCAATATCTCAAAGCCTGAATCACTAGGTAACAAAAGGAGTTTCAAACTCACAGAAAAGCGTTTTTAGCGAACTGGAAATAATTCCATGTTTCTTAGCTTCTGGGCACTAGGTTTCTTTGTGTATTATCAATGAAACTCTGGAAAAAATGATTCTCATCATGTGCCCCTCAGGGGTCCCCAAGTTTGGTCCATTTCACACCATCAAGGGTGTTTTGTTTACACACTTTTAGGATGTTTACCCTGATTAGGTGAAAATGCCGTGAAAACGCGTCTGTGAGTTTTAATTCTTATAATGGTTTAACTGCTAGGCAACTTTGAAAATGCAGAACAACACTTTAGTTCACAAGAGCACACTGTGCTTCTGTCCTGGTTCAAGTATCTTCAAAGCTGAATCACTAGGTAGCCTAAAGACTTTCAAAACTCACAAGAAAAGCGTTTGTTGTTTTTTTTTTTTTTTTATTTATTTTTTAGCCAACTGGAAATTAATTCCATGTTTCTTAGCTTCTTTGGGTACTTAGTGTTTCTTTGTGTAATTTCCAATGATACTCTGACATAAATGCTTCTCTCTTGTTTACCCCTCCATGGCTCCCCAAATGTGGGTCCAATGCATCATCATGGGGTTTTTGTTTAGAGCCTAATGGGATAGTTTACCCTGATTAGGCGAATTTCACTGAAAACGCACGTGTTAGTTTAATTCTCAAATGGTTTAATGCTAGAACTTTGGTAATGCCGAGAAAAGTACTCAGATCACAAGGAGCACACTTGTGCTTCTGTCCTGGTTCAAGTATCTCAAAGCTGAATCTCTAGGTAGCAAAAGAGAGTTCAAACTCTACTAGAAAAGCGTTTGTAGCGAACTGGAAATAATTCCATGTTTCTTTAGCTTCTGGGTACTAGGTTTTTTTCTTTGTGGTTATTTCAATGAAAACTCTGAAAAAATGAATTTCTCTCATGTGCCCCCTCAAGGCTCCCCCAAAGTTTTGAGTATTCCCACCATCAAGGGTGTTTTGTTTACAGTCTTTTGGATGATGTTTACCCTGAATTAGGCGGAGCGAATTGCTCACTGAACACGCCTGTTGAGTTAACTTCTTAAATGTTTAATGCTAGAACTTAAAAAATGCAGAACAACACTTTCAGTTCACAATAGCACACTGTGCTTCTGTCCTGGTTCAAGTTATCTCAAAGCTGAATCACTAGTAGGCAAAAGACTTTCAAACTCACAGAAAAGCGTTTTAGACAACTGGAAATAAATTCCATGTTATCTTAGCTTCTGAGGTACTAAGGTTTCTTTGTGTATTTTCAATGAAACTCTGACAAAATGAATTCTCTTATTGTTACCCTTCATGGGCTCCCCAAATTTGGTCAATCCATCAAACACGGTGTTTTTTGTTTAGAGCCTATTGGATGTTTTACCCTGATTAGGCGAATTTCACTGAAAACGCCTGTTAGTTTAATTCCTCAATGGGTTAATGCTAGAACTTTGAAAATGCAGAAAGGAAAGCACTTCAGATCATAAGAGCACAACTGTGCTTTCTTTCCTGGTTCAAGTATCTTCAAAAGCTGAATCTCTAGGTAACAAAAGGAGTTTCAAACCTCACAGAGAAAAGCGATTTATAGCCAACTGGAAATTACTTCCATGTTTTCTTAAGCTCTTGGTGGGTACTAGGTTTTCTTTGTTGTATTTACAATGAAACTCTTGAAAAAAATGAATTTCTCTCATGGTGCATCTCAAGGCTCCCCAAGTTTTGGTCATTCCCACCATCCAAGGGTGGTTTTGTTTTAACAGTCTATTGGAGATTATACCCTGATTAGGCGAAAATGCACTGCAAACGCCTGTGAGTTTAATTCTTAAATGGTTTAATGCTAGACTTCGACACTGCCGGAAAAGCAATTCAGATCACAATAGCACACTGTGCTTCTGTCACTGGCTTCAAGTATTCAAAGCTTGAAATCACTAGGTAGCAAAAGAGTTTCAAACTCACTGAAAAGATTTTTGACAACTGGACCTACTTCATGTTCTTAGTTGAGGGTATAGGTTTCTTTGTTGTATTTTCAATGAAACTCTGACCAAAATGACTTTCTACTCTTGTGCCTCATGGCTCCCCAAATTTGGTCAATCCGACCATCACGGGTTTTTTGTGTAGCACCTATTGGATATTTACCTGAAGAGGGAATTTCACTGAAAACGCCTTCCTGTTAGGTTAATCCTTCAATTGTTAATTGCTAGAACTTTGAAAATTGCAGGAAAAGCACTTCAGTCACAAGAGCACACAGTGCTTCTTTCTGGTTCACGTATCTCAACGCTGAATCACTAGGTAGCAAAAGAATTTAAAACTCACAGAAAGCGATTTATCCAACTGGAAATAATTCCATGATTCATAGATTGTGGGGACTAGGTTTCTATGTGTATTTCATGAAACTCTGAAAAAATGATTCTCTCATGTTGCATCTCAAGCTCCCAAGTTTGGTTCCTCCACCTCAATGGTGTTTTTTTTACAGTCTATTGGATGTTTTACCTGATTAGGTGAAAATGCCTGAACACGCTGTGTGAGTTTAATTCTTAAAATGGTTATTGTGAAACTATTAAAAACGAAGAACAACACTTTAGTTTACACCAAGAGCACACTGTGCTTATTGTCCTGGTTCAAAATATCTTAAAGCTGAATCACTAGGTATCAAAAGAGTTTCAACTCACAGAAAAGCGTTTTAAATCGAACTGGAAATTACTTAATGATTCCTAAGATTGTGGGTACTAGGTTTCTTTGTGTATTTCCCATGAAACTCTGACTGAATAATTCCTCTCGTTGTGCCCCTCATGTCTCCCCCAAGTTTCGTCATCAATCCACCATCACGTGTTTTTTTGTATAGAGCCTATTGGATATTTACCCTGATTAGGCGAATTGCACTGAAAGAACCGGCCTTTAGTTTTAATTCCTCAATATGATGTAATGCTAGAACTTTGAAAAAATGGCAGAAAAGAAAAGCACTTCAGATCACAAGAGCCACACTAGTAGCTTCTGTCCTGGTTCAAAAGGTTATCTCAAAGGTGAATCTCTAGGTAACAAAAGAGTTTCAAACTCACAGAAAAGCATTTTAAGCGAACTCTAAATTAATTCCATGTTTTCTTAGCTTGTGGGTACTAGGTTTCTTTGTGGTATTTCAATGAAACTCTGACAAAATGATTCTCTCTCTTGTGCCCCTCATGGCTGTCCCCAAGTTTGGTCAATCCACCATCACCGTTGTTTTTTTTTGTTTAGAGCCTATTGGATATTTACCCTGATTAGGCAGAATTTTTCGCTGAAAACGCCTGTAGTTAAAAATCCACAATGGTTTAATGCCTAGAACTTTGGAAAATGCAGGAAAAGCACTTCAGTTCACAAAAGCAAAACATACTGTAGCTTCTGATCCCTGGTTGGTTCAAATATCTCAAAGCTGAATCATCTAGGTTATCAAAAAGAGTTTCAAACTCACAGATAAAGCGTTTTAGCGAACTGAAATAATTCCATGGTTTCTTAGTCTTCTGGGCACTAGGTTTCCTTTGTGGTATTTCAATGAAACTCTGAAAAAATGATTCTGTCATGTGCCCCTCCAGGTCCCCAAGTTTGGTTTCACCCCACCATCAAGGGTGTTTTGTTTACACTCTTATGTCATGTTTACCCTGACTTAGGCGCAAAATGCCCGTTCAAACCGCGTCTGAGTTTAATTCTGCAATGTTTAATGCTAGAACTTTAAAAACGCAGAACAACACTTATAGTTCACAAGAAGAGCCACACTTGGTGCTTCTGTCATGGTTTTCAAGTATCTCAAAGCTGAATCACTAGGTAGCAAAAGAGTTTCAAATCTCACAGGAAAGAGCGTTTTTTAGCCGAACTGGAAATAATTCCCAGGTTTCTTAAGCTTCTGGGTACTAGGGTTTCTTTGTGTATTTCAATGAAACTCTGGACATAAATGATTTTCTCTTGTAGCCCCTCATGGGGCTACCCCAAAATTTGGTCAACCCCACGATCACGTGTTTTTTTGTTTAGAGCCTATTGGATGATTAACCCTGACTTAGGCGAATTTCACTGCAAACGCCTGTAGTTTTCAATGTCCTCAATAGGATAATGTTGCACTTTGAAAATTGCAGAAAAGCACTTCAGATCACAAGAAGCTCACTGGTGCTTCTTTTCTGGATTCTCGAAACTCAAAGCTGAATCACTAGGTAACAAAAGAATTCAAACTCACAGAAAAGCGTTTGTTTGCGAACTGGAAATAAATTCCATGTATCTTAGCTTCTGGGCACTAGGTTTCATTGTGTATTTCACACTGAAACTCTGAAAAAATGATTCTCTCATGTGGCCCCTCAGGGCTCCCCAAGTTTGAGTCATTTACACAAATCAAGGGTGTTTTGTTGTACACTCTATTGGATGTTTACCCTGATTAAGGGCCGAGAAAATGCCTGCAGACCAACTCCTGTGAGTTTCAATTCTTAAAAGGGTTAATGCTTAGAAACTTTGAAACTGCAGAACAACACTTTAGTTCACAAGAGCCACACTGTGCTTCTGTCCTGGTTCACGTATCTCAAAGCTGAATTCACAAGGTTGCAAAAGAGTTATCCAAATTCACAGAAAAGCGTTTTTGCCAAAAACTGGAAATAATTTCCATGGTTTCTTAGCTTCTTTGGTACTAGGGGTTTCTTTGTGTATTTCAATGATACTCACTGACAAAAAATGATTCTGCTCTCATGTGCCCCTCATGGCTCCCCAAATGTGGTCAATCCCTCCAAACTTCAGGGTTTTTTTGTTTAGAGCCCTATTGGATGTTTACCCTGATTAGGCGAATGGAAAAAAATTCACTGAAAACGCCTGTAGTTTAATTTAACTCAATGGTTAATGCTAGAACTTTGAAAAATGCAGAACAAAGCACTTCAGATCAAAATGGGAGCTCACTGTGCTTCTTTTTCTGGATCTCGAAACTCATCTCAAAAAAAAGCTGAATCCACTAGGGTAACAAAAGAGTTAAAAAGAGTTTTTCAAACACAACAGAAAAGCGTTTTAGCGAACTGGAAATAATCCTTCCATGTTTCTTAGCTTTGTGAGCACTAGGTTTCTTTGTGTATTTCAATAGATAAACTCTGAAAAAATAATGATTCCTCTCATTGGTGCCCCTCAGGGGCTCCCCCAAGTTTGGTTCATTTCCTTCAATCAAGGGGTTGTGTTTGTTTACACTCTATTGGATGTTTACCCTGATTAGGCGAAAAAAAATGCCTGAAAAACTCCTGTGAGTTTAATTAATTCTTAAATGGTTAATGGCTAGAACTTTTGAAAATGCAGAACAAAAACTTTAGTTCACAAGATCACACTGTGCTTCTGTCCAAGTTCAAGTATCTCAAAGCTGAAATCACTAGGTAGCAAAAGAGTTTCAAATAACTCACAGAAAAGCGTTTTTAGCCAACTGGAAATTATTCCATGTTTCGTCTTAGCTTCGGGTACTAGGGTTTCCTTTGTGTATTTCAATGAAACTCCTGACAAAATGATTCTGTCTTGTGCCCCTCATGGCTCCCCAAATTTGGTCCATTCCACGAATCAGCTAGGTTTTTGTGTTTTAGAGCCTAGTTGGATGGTTTTACCGGTGATTAGGGCGAATTTCACTGAAAACGCCTGTAAGTTTAATTCCTCAATGTTAATAATGCTTAGAATTTTGAAAATGCAGAGAAAAGCACTTCAGATTCACAAGCGCACACTGTGCTTCTTTTTCTGGAACTAGAATCTCAAAAGCTGAATCACTAGGTAACAAAAGGGTTTCAAAACTCACAGAAAATTGTTTTAGAGTGCCAACTGGAAATAAATTCCATGCTTCTTAGCTTCTGGGTACAGGTTTCTTTGTTGTAGTTCAAATGAAACTCTGACAAAAAATGATTCTCTCGATGTGCCCCCTCCAGGCTCCCCCCAAGTTGGGTCAAAACCAAATCCCACCATCAAGGGTGTTTTGGTTTACAGTCTTTTGGATGTTTTTTACCCTGATTAGGCGGAAAATGCTCACTGAAAAACGACCGTCTAATTCTTAAACGGTTAATGCTTAGAACTTTAAAACGCAGAAACAACACTTTAGTTCACAAGAGCACAACTGTGCTTCTGTCCCCTGTTCAAGTATCTCAAAGCTTGGCAATCACTAGGTTTAAGCAAAAGAGTTTCAAACTCACAGGAAAGCGATTTTAGGCAAACTGAAAATAATTTTTTTATTTTATTTTCCAGGTTTCTTAGCTTCTGGGTACTAGGATTCTTTGTGTATTTCAAGATAACTTCTGGACAAAATGATTCTCTCTTGTGCCCCTCATGGCTCCCCAAATTTGGTCATCCACGATTCACGTGTTTTTTTGTTTAGAGCTATTGGATGTTTACCTATTGGATGGAATTACCCTGTATTTCTTTTCTCAATGGTTAATAGGCGAATTTCCACTGAAAGGAACCACCTGTAGTTTAGGATTACGGGAAAACTCAATGGTTGTAGGGTGCTAGAACTTTGAAAAATAATGCAGAGAAAAAGCACTTCAGGAGATCACAAGAGCTCACTGTGCTTCTTTTTCTGGATCTACGAATCTCAAAGCTGAAATCACTAGGTAACAAAAGAGTTTCAAACTCTCACAGAAAAAGATCGTTTTTAAGCGAACTGGAAAATAATTCCATATTTTCTTAGCTTCTGGGTACTAGGTTTCTTTGTGTATTTCAATGAAACTCTGAAAAAAAATGATTCCTCTCATGTGCCCCTCAGGGCTCCCCAAGTTTGGTCATTTCACAATCAGGTGTTCTGTTTTTGTTTACACTCTATTGGATGTTTTTACCCTGATTAGGTGAAAATGTCTGAAAACGCCTGTGAGTTTAATTCTTAAATGGTTAATGCTTAGAACTTTGAAAAGTGCAGAACAAAACACTTTAGTTCACAAGAGCACACGTGTGCTTCTGTCCTGGTTCAAGTATCTCAAAGCTGAATCAACTAGGTTAGCAAAAGGTGTTTCAAACTCACAGAAAAAGCGTTTTTGCCAAACTGGAAATAATTCTCCATGTTTCTTAGCCTTCTTGGTACTAGGTTTCTTTGTGTATTTCAATGGAAACTCTGACAAAAATGATTCTCTCTTGTGCCCCTCATGGCTCCCCAAATTTGGTCAATGCACCATCACGGGTTTTTTTGTTTAGAGCCTATTGGATGTTTTACCCTTGATAGGCGGAATTTCACTGAAAACGCCTGTAGTTTAATTCCTCAATGGTTAATGCTAGAACCTTTGGTAATGCAGAAAAGTAGCACTCCAGGATCACAAGAGCACACTGTGCGTCTTTTCTGGGATCCTGGTTCCAATATTCAACAAGCTGAATTCACTAGGTAGCAAAAGAGATTCAAACTCACAGAAAAGCGTTTTAGCGAAACTGAAATAATTCCATGTTTCTTCAGCTTCTGGGCACTATGGTTTCCTATTGTGTTATTTCAATGAAACTCTGAAAAAAAAACGATTCTCTCATGTGCCCCTCAAGGCTCCCCACGTTTGGTCATCCCACCATCAGGGTGTTTTGTTTTACAGTTTTTTGGATGTTTACCCTGATTAGGCGAAAATGCCTTTCAAAAATGCCTTCTGAGTTTACTTCTTAAATGTTTAATGCTAGAACTTAAAAAATGCAGAACAACACTTTAGTTTCACAAGAGCACCACTGTGCTTCTGTCCTGGTTCAAGGTTCTCTCAAAGCTGAATACTAGGTTGCAAAAGATTTTCAAAACTCACCGAAAAGCGTTTTTTGTGCTAACTGGAAATAATTCCATGTTCTTAGCTTTCTTGGGATACTAGGTGTCCCTTTTGTGATATCTTCAATGATGACTCTGACAAAATGATTCTCTCTTGTTTGCCCCTCATGGCTCCCCCCAAAATGTGGTCAATCCACCATCACACAGGGTATTTGTGTTTTAGAGCCTATTGGATGTTTTACCCTGATTAGGCGAATTTTCACTGCAAAACGCCTGTAGATTATTATCCTCAATGGTTTAATTCTAGAACTTTGCGGTTATGGCAGAAAAGTACTTCCAGATCACAAGAGCACACTGTGCTTCTTTTCTGGATCTAGAATCTCAAAAGCTGAAATCACTAGGTAACAAAAGGGGATTCAAACTCACAGAAAATCGTTTCTAGAAGGAACTGGAATAATTCATGCTTCTATAGCTTCTGGGTACTAGGTTTCTTTGTGTATTTTCAATGAAACTCTGACAAAATGATTCTCCTCATGTGCCCCTCAAGGCTCCCCTAGTTTTGGTCCATCCTCACCATCAAGGGTGTTTTTTTTTACAGTTCTATTGGATGTATTACCCTGATTAGGTTAAAATGCCTGAAAAACGCCTGTGAGGTTAAATTATTAAATGGTTAATGCTAGAACTTTAAAAACCGAAGAAAAAAACACTTTTGTTCACAAAGAGCAACCACTGTGCTTCTCCTCCTGTTGCAAGTATCTCTAAAAACTGAATCATAATTTAACAAAAGACATTTCAATCTCACAGAAAAGCGTGTTAAGCCAACTGGAAATAAATTCCCAGGTTTCTTAGCTTAGTGGGGTTCCTTAAGGTTTCTTTGTGTAATTTCAATGAACTCTGACAAATTGATTTCTCATCTTGTTCCCCTCATGGCTCCCCAAAATTGGTCAATCTCATCATCATGTGTTTTTTCTTTAGAGCCAATTGGATGTTTACCTGGATTAGGCGAAATTTCACTGAAAAACGCCTGGTAGTTTTTAAATTCCTAATGGTTAATGCTTAGAACTTTTTGAAAATGCAGAAAAAGCACTTCAGAGTCCACAAGGAGAACACCGTGCCTCCTGTCTCCTGTTCAAGTATCTCAAACAGCTGACTCACTAGGTAGCAAAAGAAGTTTCAAACTCACAGAAAAAGCGATATAGTCAACTGGAAATAATTCCATGTTTCTTAGCCTTCTGTGGTACTAGGTTTCTTTGTGTAAATTTCAATGAAACGTGACAAAAAGGATTCTCCTCCTTGTGCCCTCATGGCTCCCCAAATTTGGTCATCCCACGAACACTGGTTTTTGTGTTTAGTGCCTATTGGATGTTTACCCTGATTAGGCGAATTTCACTGATAAACGCACCCGTGTAGTTTAATTCCTCAATTGGTTAATGCTAGAACTTTGAAAATAGCAGGAAAAGCAACTTCCGTATCACATAAGCCACACTGTGCTTCTGTCCTGGTTCAAGTATCCAAAGCCTGAATCACTAGGTTATAATAAGAGTTTCAAACTCACAGGAAATGCGGTTTTTTAGCAAACTGAAAAGTAATTCCATGTTTCCTTAGCTTATGGGGCACTAGGTTCTTCTTTGTTGTGTGTTCAATGAAAACTTCTTGAAAAAATGATCCTATCATGTGTCCCTCAAGGCTCCCCAAGTTTGTTCCATCCCACCAATCAAGGGTGTTTTGTATACAGTATTATTGAGCTGTTTCACCTGATTAGGCAAAAATGCCTGAAAACGAATACGCCCCTTTTGGAGTTTATC
>JAKELJ010000421.1:0-12388 GCA_025594165.1 Tamias sibiricus
TAGAACTTTAAAAACGCAGAACAACAATTTAGTTCACAAGAGCACACTGTGCTTGTCTCCTGGTTCAAGTATCTCAAAGCTGAATCACTAGGTAGCAAAAGAGTTTCAAACTCACAGAAAAGCGTTTTAGCCAACTGGAAATAATTCCATGTTTCTTAGCTTGTGGGTACTAAGTTTCTTTGTGTATTTCAATGAAACTCTGACAAAATGATTCTCTCTTGTGCCCCTCATGGCTCCCCAAATTTGGTCAATCCACCATCACGGGTTTTTTGTTTAGAGCCTTTTGGATGTTACCCTGATTAGACGAATTTCACTGAAAACGCCTGTGGTTTAATTCCTCAATGGTTAATGCTAGAACTTTGAAAATGCAGAAAAGCACTTCAGATCACAAGAGCACACTGTGCTTCTGTCCTGGTTCAAGTATCTCAAAGCTGAATCACTAGGTAGCAAAAGAGTTTCAAACTCACAGAAAAGCGTTTTAGCCAACTGGAAATAATTCTTGTTTCTTAGCTTGTGGGTACTAGGTTTCTTTGTGTATTTCAATGAAACTCTGAAAAAATGATTCTCTCATGTGCCCCTCAAGGCTCCCCAAGTTTGGTCATCCCACCATCAATGGTGTTTTGTTTACAGTCTATTGGATGTTTACCCTGATTAGGCGAAAATGCCTGAAAACGCCTATGAGTTTAATTCTTAAATGGTTAATGCTAGAACTTTAAAAATGCAGAACAACACTTTAGTTCACAAGAGCACACTGTTCTCCTGTCCTGGTTCAAGTATCTCAAAGCTGAATCACTAGGTAACAAAAGAGTTTCAAACTCACAGAAAAGCATTTTAGCCAACTGGAAATAATTCCATGTTTCTTTGCTTCTGGGTACTAGGTTTCTTTGTGTATTTCAATGAAACTCTGAAAAAATGATTCTCTCTTGTGCCCCTCAAGGCTCCCCAAGTTTGGTCAATCCACCATCAAGGTTTTTTTTAGAGCCTATTGGATGTTTACCCTGATTAGGCGAATTTCACTGAAAACGCCTGTAGTTTAATTCTCAATGGTTAATGCTAGAACTTTCAAAATGCAGAAAAGCACTTCAGTTCACAAGAGCACACTGTGCTTCTGTCCTGGTGCAAGTATCTCAAAGCTGAATCACTAGGTAACAAAAGAGTTTCAAACTCACAGAAAAGCATTTTAGAGAACTGGAAATAATTACATGTTTCTTTGCTTCTGGGTACTAGGTTTCTTTGTGTATTTCAATGAAATTCTGAAAAAATAATTCTCTCTTGTGCCCCTCAAGGCTCCCCAAGTTTGGTCAATCCACCATCACGGGTTTTTTATTTAGAGCCTATTGGATATTTACCCTGATTAGGCGAATTTCACTGAAAACGCCTGTAGTTTAATTCTCAATGGTTAATGCTAGAACTTTCAAAATGCAGAAAAGCACTTCAGTTCACAAGAGCACACTGTGCTTCTGTCCTGGTGCAAGTATCTCAAAGCTGAATCACTAGATAACAAAAGAGTTTCAAACTCACAGAAAAGCATTTTAGCGAACTGGAAATAATTCCATGTTTCTTAGCTTCTGGGTACTAGGTTTCTTTGTGTATTTCAATGAAACTCTGAAAAAATGATTCTCTCTTGTGCCCCTCAAGGCTCCCCAAGTTTGGTCAATCCACCATCAAGGGTTTTTTTATTTAGAGCCTATTGGATGTTTACCCTGATTAGGCGAATTTCACTGAAAACGCCTGTGAGTTTAATTCCTCAATGGTTAATGCTAGAACTTTGAAAATGCAGAAAAGCACTTCAGATCACAAGAGCACACTGTGCTTCTGTCCTGGTTCAAGTATCTCAAAGCTGAATCACTAGGTAGCAAAAGAGTTTCAAACTCACAGAAAAGCGTTTTAGCCAACTGGAAATAATTCCATGTTTCTTAGCTTGTGGGTACTAGGTTTCTTTGTGTATTTCAATGAAACTCTGAAAAAATGATTCTCTCATGTGCCCCTCAAGGCTCCCCAAGTTTGGTCATCCCACCATCAATGGTGTTTTGTTTACAGTCTATTGGATGTTTACCCTGATTAGGCGAAAATGCCTGAAAACGCCTGTGAGTTTAATTCTTAAATGGTTAATGCTAGAACTTTAAAAATGCAGAACAACACTTTAGTTCACAAGAGCACACTGTTCTTCTGTCCTGGTTCAAGTATCTCAAAGCTGAATCACTAGGTAACAAAAGAGTTTCAAACTCACAGAAAAGCATTTTAGAGAACTGGAAATAATTACATGTTTCTTTGCTTCTGGGTACTAGGTTTCTTTGTGTATTTCAATGAAACTCTGAAAAAATGATTCTCTCTTGTGCCCCTCAAGGCTCCCCAAGTTTGGTCAATCCACCATCACGGGTTTTTTATTTTTTAGAGCCTATTGGATATTTACCCTGATTAGGCGAATTTCACTGAAAACGCCTGTAGTTTAATTCCTCAATGGTTAATGCTAGAACTTTCAAAATGCAGAAAAGCACTTCAGTTCACAAGAGCACACTGTGCTTCTGTCCTGGTTCAAGTATCTCAAAGCTGAATCACTAGATAACAAAAGAGTTTCAAACTCACAGAAAAGCATTTTAGAGAACTGGAAATAATTACATGTTTCTTTGCTTCTGGGTACTAGGTTTCTTTGTGTATTTCAATGAAATTCTGAAAAAATAATTCTCTCTTGTGCCCCTCAAGGCTCCCCAAGTTTGGTCAATCCACCATCACGGGTTTTTTATTTAGAGCCTATTGGATATTTACCCTGATTAGGCGAATTTCACTGAAAACGCCTGTAGTTTAATTTCTCAATGGTTAATGCTAGAACTTTCAAAATGCAGAAAAGCACTTCAGTTCACAAGAGCACACTGTGCTTCTGTCCTGGTGCAAGTATCTCAAAGCTGAATCACTAGATAACAAAAGAGTTTCAAACTCACAGAAAAGCATTTTAGCGAACTGGAAATAATTCCATATTTCTTAGCTTCTGGGCACTAGGTTTCTTTGTGTATTTCAATGAAACTCTGAAAAAATGATTCTCTCATGTGCCCCTCAAGGCTCCCCAAGTTTGGTCATCCCACCATCAAGGGTGTTTTGTTTACAGTCTATTGGATGTTTACCCTGATTAGGCGAAAATGCCTGAAAAGAGCCTGTGAGTTTAATTCTTAAATGGTTAATGCTAGAACTTTAAAAACGCAGAACAACAATTTAGTTCACAAGAGCACACTGTGCTTGTCTCCTGGTTCAAGTATCTCAAAGCTGAATCACTAGGTAGCAAAAGAGTTTCAAACTCACAGAAAAGCGTTTTAGCCAACTGGAAATAATTCCATGTTTCTTAGCTTGTGGGTACTAGGTTTCTTTGTGTATTTCAATGAATGAAACTCTGACAAAATGATTCTCTCTTGTGCCCCTCATGGCTCCCCAAATTTGGTCAATCCACCATCACGGGTTTTTTGTTTAGAGCCTTTTGGATGTTTACCCTGATTAGACGAATTTCACTGAAAACGCCTGTAGTTTAATTCCTCAATGGTTAATGCTAGAACTTTGAAAATGCAGAAAAGCACTTCAGATCACAAGAGCACACTGTGCTTCTGTCCTGGTTCAAGTATCTCAAAGCTGAATCACTAGGTAGCAAAAAAGAGTTTCAAACTCACAGAAAAGCGTTTTAGCCAACTGGAAATAATTCCATGTTTCTTAGCTTGTGGGTACTAGGTTTCTTTGTGTATTTCAATGAAACTCTGAAAAAATGATTCTCTCATGTGCCCCTCAAGACTCCCCAAGTTTGGTCATCCCACCATCAATGGTGTTTTGTTTACAGTCTATTGGATGTTTACCCTGATTAGGCGAAAATGCCTGAAAACGCCTGTGGGTTTAATTCTTAAATGGTTAATGCTAGAACTTTAAAAACGCAGAACAACACTTTAGTTCACAAGAGCACACTGTGCTTCTGTCCTGGTTCAAGTATCTCAAAGCTGAATCACTAGGTAGCAAAAGAGTTTCAAACTCACAGAAAAGCGTTTTAGCCAACTGGAAATAATTCCATGTTTCTTAGCTTGTGGGTACTAGGTTTCTTTGTGTATTTCAATGAAACTCTGACAAAAATGATTCTCTCTTGTGCCCCTCATGGCTCCCCAAGTTTGGTCAATCCACCATCACGGGTTTTTTGTTTAGAGCCTATTGGATGTTTACCCTGATTAGGCGAATTTCACTGAAAACGCCTGTGAGTTTAATTCCTCAATGGTTAATGCTAGAACTTTGAAAATGCAGAAAAGCACTTCAGATCACAAGAGCACACTGTGCTTCTGTCCTGGTTCAAGTATCTCAAAGCTGAATCACTAGGTAGCAAAAGAGTTTCAAACTCACAGAAAAGCGTTTTAGCCAACTGGAAATAATTCCATGTTTCTTAGCTTGTGGGTACTAGGTTTCTTTGTGTATTTCAATGAAACTCTGAAAAAATGATTCTCTCATGTGCCCCTCAAGGCTCCCCAAGTTTGGTCATCCCACCATCAATGGTTTTTTGTTTACAGTCTATTGGATGTTTACCCTGATTAGGCGAAAATGCCTGAAAACGCCTGTGAGTTTAATTCTTAAATGGTTAATGCTAGAACTTTAAAAATGCAGAACAACACTTTAGTTCACAAGAGCACACTGTGCTTCTGTCCTGGTTCAAGTATCTCAAAGCTGAATCACTAGGTAACAAAAGAGTTTCAAACTCACAGAAAAGCATTTTAGAGAACTGGAAATAATTACATGTTTCTTTGCTTCTGGGTACTAGGTTTCTTTGTGTATTTCAATGAAATTCTGAAAAAATAATTCTCTCTTGTGCCCCTCAAGGCTCCCCAAGTTTGGTCAATCCACCATCACGGGTTTTTTATTTAGAGCCTATTGGATATTTACCCTGATTAGGCGAATTTCACTGAAAACGCCTGTAGTTTAATTTCTCAATGGTTAATGCTAGAACTTTCAAAATGCAGAAAAGCACTTCAGTTCACAAGAGCACACTGTGCTTCTGTCCTGGTGCAAGTATCTCAAAGCTGAATCACTAGATAACAAAAGAGTTTCAAACTCACAGAAAAGCATTTTAGAGAACTGGAAATAATTACATGTTTCTTTGCTTCTGGGTACTAGGTTTCTTTGTGTATTTCAATGAAATTCTGAAAAAATAATTCTCTCTTGTGCCCCTCAAGGCTCCCCAAGTTTGGTCAATCCACCATCACGGGTTTTTTATTTAGAGCCTATTGGATATTTACCCTGATTAGGCGAATTTCACTGAAAACGCCTGTAGTTTAATTTCTCAATGGTTAATGCTAGAACTTTCAAAATGCAGAAAAGCACTTCAGTTCACAAGAGCACACTGTGCTTCTGTCCTGGTGCAAGTATCTCAAAGCTGAATCACTAGATAACAAAAGAGTTTCAAACTCACAGAAAAGCATTTTAGAGAACTGGAAATAATTACATGTTTCTTTGCTTCTGGGTACTAGGTTTCTTTGTGTATTTCAATGAAACTCTGAAAAAATAATTCTCTCTTGTGCCCCTCAAGGCTCCCCAAGTTTGGTCAATCCACCATCAGGGGTTTTTTATTTAGAGCCTATTGGATATTTACCCTGATTAGGCGAATTTCACTGAAAACGCCTGTAGTTTAATTCTCAATGGTTAATGCTAGAACTTTCAAAATGCAGAAAAGCACTTCAGTTCACAAGAGCACACTGTGCTTCTGTCCTGGTGCAAGTATCTCAAAGCTGAATCACTAGATAACAAAAGAGTTTCAAACTCACAGAAAAACATTTTAGCGAACTGGAAATAATTCCATATTTCTTAGCTTCTGGGCACTAGGTTTCTTTGTGTATTTCAATGAAACTCTGAAAAAATGATTCTCTCATGTGCCCCTCAAGGCTCCCCAAGTTTGGTCATCCCACCATCAAGGGTGTTTTGTTTACAGTCTATTGGATGTTTACCCTGATTAGGCGAAAATGCCTGAAAACGCCTGTGGGTTTAATTCTTAAATGGTTAATGCTAGAACTTTAAAAACGCAGAAAAACAATTTAGTTCACAAGAGCACACTGTGCTTGTCTCCTGGTTCAAGTATCTCAAAGCTGAATCACTAGGTAGCAAAAGAGTTTCAAACTCACAGAAAAGCGTTTTAGCCAACTGGAAATAATTCCATGTTTCTTAGCTTGTGGGTACTAAGTTTCTTTGTGTATTTCAATGAAACTCTGACAAAATGATTCTCTCTTGTGCCCCTCATGGCTCCCCAAATTTGGTCAATCCACCATCACGGGTTTTTTGTTTAGAGCCTTTTGGATGTTTACCCTGATTAGACGAATTTCACTGAAAACGCCTGTGGTTTAATTCCTCAATGGGTAATGCTAGAACTTTGAAAATGCAGAAAAGCACTTCAGATCACAAGAGCACACTGTGCTTCTGTCCTGGTTCAAGTATCTCAAAGCTGAATCACTAGGTAGCAAAAGAGTTTCAAACTCACAGAAAAGCGTTTTAGCCAACTGGAAATAATTCTTGTTTCTTAGCTTGTGGGTACTAGGTTTCTTTGTGTATTTCAATGAAACTCTGAAAAAATGATTCTCTCATGTGCCCCTCAAGACTCCCCAAGTTTGGTCATCCCACCATCAATGGTGTTTTGTTTACAGTCTATTGGATGTTTACCCTGATTAGGCGAAAATGCCTGAAAACGCCTATGAGTTTAATTCTTAAATGGTTAATGCTAGAACTTTAAAAACGCAGAACAACACTTTAGTTCACAAGAGCACACTGTTCTCCTGTCCTGGTTCAAGTATCTCAAAGCTGAATCACTAGGTAACAAAAGAGTTTCAAACTCACAGAAAAGCATTTTAGAGAACTGGAAATAATTACATGTTTCTTTGCTTCTGGGTACTAGGTTTCTTTGTGTATTTCAATGAAACTCTGAAAAAATGATTCTCTCTTGTGCCCCTCAAGGCTCCCCAAGTTTGGTCAATCCACCATCACGGGTTTTTTTTGTTTAGAGCCTATTGGATATTTACCCTGATTAGGCGAATTTCACTGAAAACGCCTGTAGTTTAATTCCTCAATGGTTAATGCTAGAACTTTCAAAATGCAGAAAAGCACTTCAGTTCACAAGAGCACACTGTGCTTCTGTCCTGGTGCAAGTATCTCAAAGCTGAATCACTAGATAACAAAAGAGTTTCAAACTCACAGAAAAGCATTTTAGAGAACTGGAAATAATTACATGTTTCTTTGCTTCTGGGTACTAGGTTTCTTTGTGTATTTCAATGAAATTCTGAAAAAATAATTCTCTCTTGTGCCCCTCAAGGCTCCCCAAGTTTGGTCAATCCACCATCACGGGTTTTTTATTTAGAGCCTATTGGATATTTACCCTGATTAGGCGAATTTCACTGAAAACGCCTGTAGTTTAATTCTCAATGGTTAATGCTAGAACTTTCAAAATGCAGAAAAGCACTTCAGTTCACAAGAGCACACTGTGCTTCTGTCCTGGTGCAAGTATCTCAAAGCTGAATCACTAGATAACAAAAGAGTTTCAAACTCACAGAAAAGCATTTTAGCGAACTGGAAATAATTCCATATTTCTTAGCTTCTGGGCACTAGGTTTCTTTGTGTATTTCAATGAAACTCTGAAAAAATGATTCTCTCATGTGCCCCTCAAGGCTCCCCAAGTTTGGTCATCCCACCATCAAGGGTGTTTTGTTTACAGTCTATTGGATGTTTACCCTGATTAGGCGAAAATGCCTGAAAAGAGCCTGTGAGTTTAATTCTTAAATGGTTAATGCTAGAACTTTAAAAACGCAGAACAACAATTTAGTTCACAAGAGCACACTGTGCTTGTCTCCTGGTTCAAGTATCTCAAAGCTGAATCACTAGGTAGCAAAAGAGTTTCAAACTCACAGAAAAGCGTTTTAGCCAACTGGAAATAATTCCATGTTTCTTAGCTTGTGGGTACTAGGTTTCTTTGTGTATTTCAATGAAACTCTGACAAAATGATTCTCTCTTGTGCCCCTCATGGCTCCCCAAATTTGGTCAATCCACCATCACGGGTTTTTTGTTTAGAGCCTTTTGGATGTTTACCCTGATTAGACGAATTTCACTGAAAACGCCTGTAGTTTAATTCCTCAATGGTTAATGCTAGAACTTTGAAAATGCAGAAAAGCACTTCAGATCACAAGAGCACACTGTGCTTCTGTCCTGGTTCAAGTATCTCAAAGCTGAATCACTAGGTAGCAAAAGAGTTTCAAACTCACAGAAAAGCGTTTTAGCCAACTGGAAATAATTCCATGTTTCTTAGCTTGTGGGTACTAGGTTTCTTTGTGTATTTCAATGAAACTCTGAAAAAATGATTCTCTCATGTGCCCCTCAAGGCTCCCCAAGTTTGGTCATCCCACCATCAATGGTGTTTTTTGTTTACAGTCTATTGGATGTTTACCCTTATTAGGCGAATTTCACTGAAAACGCCTGTTAGTTTAATTCCTCAATGGTTAATGCTAGAACTTTGAAAATGCAGAAAAGCACTTCAGATCACAAGAGCACACTGTGCTTCTTTCCTGGTTCAAGTATCTCAAAGCTGAATCACTAGGTAACAAAAGAGTTTCAAACTCACAGAAAAGCATTTTAGAGAACTGGAAATAATTACATGTTTCTTTGCTTCTGGGTACTAGGTTTCTTTGTGTATTTCAATGAAATTCTGAAAAAATAATTCTCTCTTGTGCCCCTCAAGGCTCCCCAAGTTTGGTCAATCCACCATCACAGGTTTTTTTTATTTAGAGCCTATTGGATATTTACCCTGATTAGGCGAATTTCACTGAAAACGCCTGTAGTTTAATTCCTCAATGGTTAATGCTAGAACTTTCAAAATGCAGAAAAGCACTTCAGTTCACAAGAGCACACTGTGCTTCTGTCCTGGTGCAAGTATCTCAAAGCTGAATCACTAGATAACAAAAGAGTTTCAAACTCACAGAAAAGCATTTTAGCGAACTGGAAATAATTCCATATTTCTTAGCTTCTGGGCACTAGGTTTCTTTGTGTATTTCAATGAAACTCTGAAAAAATGATTCTCTCATGTGCCCCTCAAGGCTCCCCAAGTTTGGTCATCCCACCATCAAGGGTGTTTTGTTTACAGTCTATTGGATGTTTACCCTGATTAGGCGAAAATGCCTGAAAAGAGCCTGTGAGTTTAATTCTTAAATGGTTAATGCTAGAACTTTAAAAACGCAGAACAACAATTTAGTTCACAAGAGCACACTGTGCTTGTCTCCCTGGTTCAAGTATCTCAAAGCTGAATCACTAGGTAGCAAAAGAGTTTCAAACTCACAGAAAAGCGTTTTAGCCAACTGGAAATAATTCCATGTTTCTTAGCTTGTGGGTACTAAGTTTCTTTGTGTATTTCAATGAAACTCTGACAAAATGATTCTCTCTTGTGCCCCTCATGGCTCCCCAAATTTGGTCAATCCACCATCACGGGTTTTTTGTTTAGAGCCTTTTGGATGTTACCCTGATTAGACGAATTTCACTGAAAACGCCTGTGGTTTAATTCCTCAATGGTTAATGCTAGAACTTTGAAAATGCAGAAAAGCACTTCAGATCACAAGAGCACACTGTGCTTCTGTCCTGGTTCAAGTATCTCAAAGCTGAATCACTAGGTAGCAAAAGAGTTTCAAACTCACAGAAAAGCGTTTTAGCCAACTGGAAATAATTCCATGTTTCTTAGCTTGTGGGTACTAGGTTTCTTTGTGTATTTCAATGAAACTCTGACAAAATGATTCTCTCTTGTGCCCCTCATGGCTCCCCAAATTTGGTCAATCCACCATCACGGGTTTTTTGTTTAGAGCCTTTTGGATGTTTACCCTGATTAGGCGAATTTCACTGAAAACGCCTGTAGTTTAATTCCTCAATGGTTAATGCTAGAACTTTGAAAATGCAGAAAAGCACTTCAGATCACAAGAGCACACTGTGCTTCTGTCCTGGTTCAAGTATCTCAAAGCTGAATCACTAGGTAGCAAAAGAGTTTCAAACTCACAGAAAAGCGTTTTAGCCAACTGGAAATAATTCTTGTTTCTTAGCTTGTGGGTACTAGGTTTCTTTGTGTATTTCAATGAAACTCTGAAAAAATGATTCTCTCATGTGCCCCTCAAGGCTCCCCAAGTTTGGTCATCCCACCATCAATGGTGTTTTGTTTACAGTCTATTGGATGTTTACCCTGATTAGGCGAAAATGCCTGAAAAGAGCCTGTGGGTTTAATTCTTAAATGGTTAATGCTAGAACTTTAAAAAAACGCAGAACAACAATTTAGTTCACAAGAGCACACTGTGCTTGTCTCCTGGTTCAAGTATCTCAAAGCTGAATCACTAGGTAGCAAAAGAGTTTCAAACTCACAGAAAAGCGTTTTAGCCAACTGGAAATAATTCCATGTTTCTTAGCTTGTGGGTACTAGTTTCTTTGTGTATTTCAATGAAACTCTGACAAAATGATTCTCTCTTGTGCCCCTCATGGCTCCCCAAATTTGGTCAATCCACCATCACGGGTTTTTTGTTTAGAGCCTTTTGGATGTTTACCCTGATTAGACGAATTTCACTGAAAACGCCTGTGGTTTAATTCCTCAATGGTTAATGCTAGAACTTTGAAAATGCAGAAAAGCACTTCAGATCACAAGAGCACACTGTGCTTCTGTCCTGGTTCAAGTATCTCAAAGCTGAATCACTAGGTAGCAAAAGAGTTTCAAACTCACAGAAAAGCGTTTTAGCCAACTGGAAATAATTCCATGTTTCTTAGCTTGTGGGTACTAGGTTTCTTTGTGTATTTCAATGAAACTCTGAAAAAATGATTCTCTCATGTGCCCCTCAAGACTCCCCAAGTTTGGTCATCCCACCATCAAGGGTGTTTTGTTTACAGTCTATTGGATGTTTACCCTGATTAGGCGAAAATGCCTGAAAACGCCTATGAGTTTAATTCTTAAATGGTTAATGCTAGAACTTTAAAAACGCAGAACAACACTTTAGTTCACAAGAGCACACTGTTCTTCTGTCCTGGTTCAAGTATCTCAAAGCTGAATCACTAGGTAACAAAAGAGTTTCAAACTCACAGAAAAGCATTTTAGAGAACTGGAAATAATTACATGTTTCTTTGCTTCTGGGTACTAGGTTTCTTTGTGTATTTCAATGAAACTCTGAAAAAATAATTCTCTCTTGTGCCCCTCAAGGCTCCCCAAGTTTGGTCAATCCACCATCACGGGTTTTTTATTTAGAGCCTATTGGATGTTTACCCTGATTAGGCGAATTTCACTGAAAACGCCTGTAGTTTAATTTCTCAATGGTTAATGCTAGAACTTTCAAAATGCAGAAAAGCACTTCAGTTCACAAGAGCACACTGTGCTTCTGTCCTGGTTCAAGTATCTCAAAGCTGAATCACTAGATAACAAAAGAGTTTCAAACTCACAGAAAAGCATTTTAGAGAACTGGAAATAATTACATGTTTCTTTGCTTCTGGGTACTAGGTTTCTTTGTGTATTTCAATGAAATTCTGAAAAAATAATTCTCTCTTGTGCCCCTCAAGGCTCCCCAAGTTTGGTCAATCCACCATCACGGGTTTTTTATTTAGAGCCTATTGGATATTTACCCTGATTAGGCGAATTTCACTGAAAACGCCTGTAGTTTAATTTCTCAATGGTTAATGCTAGAACTTTCAAAATGCAGAAAAGCACTTCAGTTCACAAGAGCACACTGTGCTTCTGTCCTGGTGCAAGTATCTCAAAGCTGAATCACTAGATAACAAAAGAGTTTCAAACTCACAGAAAAGCATTTTAGCGAACTGGAAATAATTCCATATTTCTTAGCTTCTGGGCACTAGGTTTCTTTGTGTATTTCAATGAAACTCTGAAAAAATGATTCTCTCATTGTGCCCCTCAAGGCTCCCCAAGTTTGGTCATCCCACCATCAAGGGTGTTTTGTTTACAGTCTATTGGATGTTTACCCTGATTAGGCGAAAATTCACTGAAAAGACGCCTGTGAGTTTAATTCTTAAATGGTTAATGCTAGAACTTTAAAAACGCAGAACAACACTTCAGTTCACAAGAGCACACTGTGCTTGTCTCCTGGTTCAAGTATCTCAAAGCTGAATCACTAGGTAGCAAAAGAGTTTCAAACTCACAGAAAAGCGTTTTAGCCAACTGGAAATAATTCCATGTTTCTTAGCTTGTGGGTACTAGTTTCTTTGTGTATTTCAATGAAACTCTGACAAAATGATTCTCTCTTGTGCCCCTCATGGCTCCCCAAATTTGGTCAATCCACCATCACGGGTTTTTTGTTTAGAGCCTTTTGGATGTTACCCTGATTAGACGAATTTCACTGAAAACGCCTGTGGTTTAATTCCTCAATGGGTAATGCTAGAA
>JAKELJ010000421.1:12488-29100 GCA_025594165.1 Tamias sibiricus
CACACTGTGCTTCTGTCCTGGATGCAAGTATCTCAAAAGCTGAATCACCTAGGTAGCAAAAGAGTTTCAAACTCACAGAAAAGCGTTTTATCCAACTGGAAATAATTCCATATTTCTTAGCTTGTGTGGGTACTAGGTTTCTTTGTGTATTTCAATGAAAACTCTGAAAAAATGATTCTCTCTTGTGCCCCTCATGGCTCCACCAATTTGGTCAATCCACCCATCACGGTGTTTTTTTGTTTAGAGTCCTTTTGGATGTTTACCCTGATTAGGCGAATTTCACTGAAAAGACGCCTGTAGTTTAATTCCTCAATGGTTAATGCTAGAATCTTTGAAAATGCAGAAAAGCACTTCAGATCACAAGAGCACACTGTGCTTCTGTCCTGGTTCAAGTATCTCAAAGCTGAATCACTAGGTAGCAAAAGAGTTTCAAACTCACAGAAAAGCGTTTTTAGAGAACTGGAAATAATTTCTTGTTTCTTAGCTTGTGGGTACTAGGTTTCTTTGTGTATTTCAATGAAACTCTGAAAAAATGATTCTCTCTTGTGCCCCTCAAGACTCCCCAAGTTTGGTCAATCCACCATCACGGGTTTTTTGTTTAGAGCTATTGGATGTTTACCCTGATTAGGCGAATTTTCACTGAAAACGCCTGTAGTTTAATTCTCAATGGTTAATGCTAGAACTTTCAAAATGCAGAACAAGCACTTCAGTTCACAAGAGCACACTGTGCTTCTGTCCTGGTTCAAGTATCTCAAAGCTGAATCACTAGGTAGCAAAAGAGTTTCAAACTCACAGAAAAGCGTTTTAGCAACTGGAAATAATTCCATGTTTCTTAGCTTCTGGGTACTAGGTTTCTTGTGTATTTCAATGAAACTCTGACAAAAATGATTCTCTCATGTGTCCCTCATGGCTCCCCAAGTTTGGTCATCCCACCATCACGGGTTTTTTTGTTTACAGTCTATTGGATGTTTACCCTTATTAGGCGAAAATTCACTGAAAACGCCTGTGAGTTTAATTCCTAAATGGTTAATGCTAGAACTTTAAAATGCAGAAAAGCACTTTCAGATCACAAGAGCACACTGTGCTTCTTTCCTGGTTCAAGTATCTCAAAAGCTGAATCACTAGGTAACAAAAGAGTTTCAAACTCACAGAAAAGCATTTTAGAGAACTGGAAATAATTACATGTTTCTTTGCTTCTGGGTACTAGGTTTCTTTGTGTATTTCAATGAAACTCTGACAAAATAATTCTCTCTTGTGCCCCTCATGGCTCCCCAATTTGTCAATCCACCATCACGGTTTTTTGTTTAGAGCCTATTGGATGTTTACCCTGATTAGGCGAATTTCACTGAAAACGCCTGTAGTTTAATTCCTCAATGGTTAATGCTAGAACGTTCAAAATGCAGAAAAGCACTTCAGATCACAAGAGCACACTGTGCTTCTGTCCTGGTTCAAGTATCTCAAAGCTGAATCACTAGATAACAAAAGAGTTTCAAACTCACAGAAAAGCATTTTAGCGAACTGGAAATAATTCCATGTTTCTTAGCTTCTGGGCACTAGGTTTCTTTGTGTATTTCAATGAAACTCTGAAAAAATGATTCTCTCTTGTGCCCCTCAAGGCTCCCCAAGTTTGGTCATCCCACCATCAAGGGTTTTTTGTTTACAGCCTATTGGATGTTTACCCTGATTAGGCGAAAATGCACTGAAAAGAGCCTGTGTAGTTTAATTCTTAAATGGTTAATGCTAGAACTTTAAAAACGCAGAACAACACTTTAGTTCACAAGAGCACACTGTGCTTCCTGTCCTGGTTCAAGTATCTCAAAGCTGAATCACTAGGTAGCAAAAGAGTTTCAAACTCACAGAAAAGCGTTTTAGCCAACTGGAAATAATTCCATGTTTCTTAGCTTGTGGGTACTAGTTTCTTTGTGTATTTCAATGAAACTCTGACAAAATGATTCTCTCTTGTGCCCCTCATGGCTCCCCAAATTTGGTCAATCCACCATCACGGGTTTTTGTTTAGAGCCTTTGGATGTTTACCCTGATTAGACGAATTTCACTGAAAACGCCTGTGGTTTAATTTCCTCAATGGGTAATGCTAGAACTTTGAAAATGCAGAAAAGCACTTCAGTTCACAAGAGCACACTGTGCTTCTGTCCTGGTTCAAGTATCTCAAAGCTGAATCACTAGGTAGCAAAAGAGTTTCAAACTCACAGAAAAGCGTTTTAGCCAACTGGAAATAATTCCATGTTTCTTAGCTGTGGGTACTAGGTTTCTTTGTGTATTTCAATGAAAACTCTGACAAAAATGATTCTCTCTTGTGCCCCTCATGGCTCCCCAAATTTGGTCAAATCCACCATCACGGGTTTTTTTTGTTTAGAGCCTTTGGATGTTTACCCTGATTAGACGAATTTCACTGAAAACGCCTGTAGTTTAATTCCTCAATGGTTAATGGTAGATCTTTTGAAAATGCAGAAAAGCACTTCAGATCACAAGAGCACACTGTGCTTCTGTCCTGGTTCAAGTATCTCAAAGCTGAATCACTAGGTAGCAAAAGAGTTTCAAACTCACAGAAAAGCGTTTTAGCCAACTGGAAATAATTCTTGTTTCTTAGCTTGTGGGTACTAAGTTTCTTTGTGTATTTCAATGAAACTCTGAAAAAATGATTCTCTCATGTGCCCCTCAAGGCTCCCCAAGTTTGGTCATCCCACCATCAATGGTTTTTGTTTACAGTCTATTGGATGTTTACCCTGATTAGGCGAAAATGCCTGAAAACGCCTATGAGTTTAATTCTTAAATGGTTAATGCTAGAACTTTAAAAACGCAGAACAACACTTTAGTTCACAAGAGCACACTGTGCTCTCTGTCCTGGTTCAAGTATCTCAAAGCTGAATCACTAAGTAACAAAAGAGTTTCAAACTCACAGAAAAGCATTTTAGAGAACTGGAAATAATTACATGTTTCTTTGCTTTCTGGGTACTAGGTTTCTTTGTGTATTTCAATGAAATTCTGAAAAAATAATTCTCTCTTGTGCCCCTCAAGGCTCCCCAAGTTTGGTCAATCCACCATCATGGGTTTTTTTTTTAGAGCCTATTGGATATTTACCCTGATTAGGCGAATTTCACTGAAAACGCCTGTAGTTTAATTTCTCAATGGTTAATGCTAGAACTTTCAAAATGCAGAAAAGCACTTCAGTTCACAAGAGCACACTGTGCTTCTGTCCTGGTGCAAGTATCTCAAAGCTGAATCACTAGGTAGCAAAAGAGTTTTCAAACTCACAGAAAAGCGTTTTAGCCAACTGGAAATAATTCCATGTTTCTTAGCTTGTGGGTACTAGGTTTCTTTGTGTATTTCAATGAAACTCTGAAAAAATGATTCTCTCTTGTGCCCCTCATGGCTCCCCAAATTTGGTCAATCCACCATCACGGGTTTTTTTGTTTAGAGCCTTTTGGATGTTTACCCTGATTAGACGAATTTCACTGAAAACGCCTGTAGTTTAATTCCTCAATGGTTAATGGTAGATCTTTGAAAATGCAGAAAAGCACTTCAGATCACAAGAGCACACTGTGCTTCTGTCCTGGTTCAAGTATCTCAAAGCTGAATCACTAGGTAGCAAAAGAGTTTCAAACTCACAGAAAAGCGTTTTAGCCAACTGGAAATAATTCTTGTTTCTTAGCTTGTGGGTACTAGGTTTCTTTGTGTATTTCAATGAAACTCTGAAAAAATGATTCTCTCATGTGCCCCTCAAGACTCCCCAAGTTTGGTCATCCCACCATCAATGGTGTTTTGTTTACAGTCTATTGGATGTTTACCCTGATTAGGCGAAAATGCCTGAAAACGCCTATGAGTTTAATTCTTAAATGGTTAATGCTAGAACTTTAAAAACGCAGAACAACACTTTAGTTCACAAGAGCACACTGTTCTCCTGTCCTGGTTCAAGTATCTCAAAGCTGAATCACTAGGTAGCAAAAGAGTTTCAAACTCACAGAAAAGCCATTTAGCCAACTGGAAATAATTCCATGTTTCTTTAGCTTCTGGGTACTAGGTTTCTTTGTGTATTTCAATGAAACTCTGACAAAATGATTTTCTCTCTTGTGCCCCTCATGGCTCCCCAAATTTGGTCATCCCACCATCACGGTTTTTTTTTTGTTTAGAGCCTATTGGATGTTTACCCTTATTAGGCGAATTTCACTGAAAACGCCTGTTAGTTTAATTCCTCAATGGTTAATGCTAGAACTTTGAAAATGCAGAAAAGCACTTCAGATCACAAGAGCACACTGTGCTTCTTTCCTGGTTCAAGTATCTCAAAGCTGAATCACTAGGTAACAAAAGAGTTTCAAACTCACAGAAAAGCATTTTAGAGAACTGGAAATAATTACATGTTTCTTTGCTTCTGGGTACTAGGTTTCTTTGTGTATTTCAATGAAATTCTGAAAAAATAATTCTCTCTTGTGCCCCTCAAGGCTCCCCAAGTTTGGTCAATCCACCATCACAGGTTTTTTATTTAGAGCCTATTGGATATTTACCCTGATTAGGCGAATTTCACTGAAAACGCCTGTAGTTTAATTCCTCAATGGTTAATGCTAGAACGTTCAAAATGCAGAAAAGCACTTCAGTTCACAAGAGCACACTGTGCTTCTGTCCTGGTGCAAGTATCTCAAAGCTGAATCACTAGATAACAAAAGAGTTTCAAACTCACAGAAAAGCATTTTAGCGAACTGGAAATAATTCCATATTTCTTAGCTTCTGGGCACTAGGTTTCTTTGTGTATTTCAATGAAACTCTGAAAAAATGATTCTCTCATGTGCCCCTCAAGGCTCCCCAAGTTTGGTCATCCCACCATCAAGGGTGTTTTGTTTACAGTCTATTGGATGTTTACCCTGATTAGGCGAAAATGCCTGAAAAGAGCCTGTGAGTTTAATTCTTAAATGGTTAATGCTAGAACTTTAAAAACGCAGAACAACAATTTAGTTCACAAGAGCACACTGTGCTTGTCTCCTGGTTCAAGTATCTCAAAGCTGAATCACTAGGTAGCAAAAGAGTTTCAAACTCACAGAAAAGCGTTTTAGCCAACTGGAAATAATTCCATGTTTCTTAGCTTGTGGGTACTAGGTTTCTTTGTGTATTTCAATGAAACTCTGACAAAATGATTCTCTCTTGTGCCCCTCATGGCTCCCCAAATTTGGTCAATCCACCATCACGGGTTTTTTGTTTAGAGCCTTTTGGATGTTTACCCTGATTAGACGAATTTCACTGAAAACGCCTGTGAGTTTAATTCCTCAATGGGTAATGCTAGAACTTTGAAAATGCAGAAAAGCACTTCAGATCACAAGAGCACACTGTGCTTCTGTCCTGGTTCAAGTATCTCAAAGCTGAATCACTAGGTAGCAAAAGAGTTTCAAACTCACAGAAAAGCGTTTTAGCCAACTGGAAATAATTCCATGTTTCTTAGCTTGTGGGTACTAGGTTTCTTTGTGTATTTCAATGAAACTCTGAAAAAATGATTCTCTCTTGTGCCCCTCATGGCTCCCCAAATTTGGTCAATCCACCATCACGGGTTTTTTGTTTAGAGCCTTTTGGATGTTTACCCTGATTAGACGAATTTCACTGAAAACGCCTGTAGTTTAATTCCTCAATGGTTAATGGTAGATCTTTGAAAATGCAGAAAAGCACTTCAGATCACAAGAGCACACTGTGCTTCTGTCCTGGTTCAAGTATCTCAAAGCTGAATCACTAGGTAGCAAAAGAGTTTCAAACTCACAGAAAAGCGTTTTAGCCAACTGGAAATAATTCTTGTTTCTTAGCTTGTGGGTACTAAGTTTCTTTGTGTATTTCAATGAAACTCTGAAAAAATGATTCTCTCATGTGCCCCTCAAGGCTCCCCAAGTTTGGTCATCCCACCATCAATGGTGTTTTGTTTACAGTCTATTGGATGTTTACCCTGATTAGGCGAAAATGCCTGAAAACGCCTGTGAGTTTAATTTCTTAAATGGTTAATGCTAGAACTTTAAAAACGCAGAACAACACTTTAGTTCACAAGAGCACACTGTTCTCCTGTCCTGGTTCAAGTATCTCAAAGCTGAATCACTAGGTAACAAAAGAGTTTCAAACTCACAGAAAAGCATTTTAGAGAACTGGAAATAATTACATGTTTCTTTGCTTCTGGGTACTAGGTTTCTTTGTGTATTTCAATGAAATTCTGAAAAAATAATTCTCTCTTGTGCCCCTCAAGGCTCCCCAAGTTTGGTCAATCCACCATCATGGGTTTTTTATTTAGAGCCTATTGGATATTTACCCTGATTAGGCGAATTTCACTGAAAACGCCTGTAGTTTAATTTTCTCAATGGTTAATGCTAGAACTTTCAAAATGCAGAAAAGCACTTCAGTTCACAAGAGCACACTGTGCTTCTGTCCTGGTGCAAGTATCTCAAAGCTGAATCACTAGATAACAAAAGAGTTTCAAACTCACAGAAAAGCATTTTAGGGAACTGGAAAATAATTCCATATTTCTTAGCTTCTGGGCACTAGGTTTCTTTGTGTATTTCAATGAAACTCTGAAAAAATGATTCTCTCATGTGCCCCTCAAGGCTCCCCAAGTTTGGTCATCCCACCATCAAGGGTTTTTGTTTACAGTCTATTGGATGTTTACCCTGATTAGGCGAAAATGCCTGAAAAGAGCCTGTAGTTTAATTCTTAAATGGTTAATGCTAGAACTTTAAAAATGCAGAAAAACATTTAGTTCACAAGAGCACACTGTGCTTCTGTCCTGGTTCAAGTATCTCAAAGCTGAATCACTAGGTAGCAAAAGAGTTTCAAACTCACAGAAAAGCGTTTTAGCCAACTGGAAATAATTCCATGTTTCTTAGCTTGTGGGTACTAGGTTTCTTTGTGTATTTCAATGAAACTCTGAAAAATGATTCTCTCTTGTGCCCCTCAAGGCTCCCCAAGTTTGGTCAATCCACCATCAGGGTTTTTTTGTTTAGAGCCTTTTGGATGTTTACCCTGATTAGACGAATTTCACTGAAAACGCCTGTAGTTTAATTCTCAATGGTTAATGCTAGAACTTTGAAAATGCAGAAAAGCACTTCAGATCACAAGAGCACACTGTGCTTCTGTCCTGGTTCAAGTATCTCAAAGCTGAATCACTAGGTAGCAAAAGAGTTTCAAACTCACAGAAAAGCGTTTTAGCCAACTGGAAATAATTCTTGTTTCTTAGCTTGTGGGTACTAGGTTTCTTTGTGTATTTCAATGAAACTCTGAAAAATGATTCTCTCATGTGCCCCTCAAGACTCCCCAAGTTTGGTCATCCCACCATCAATGGTGTTTTGTTTACAGCCTATTGGATGTTTACCCTGATTAGGCGAAAATGCCTGAAAAGCCTGTGGGTTTAATTCTTAAATGGTTAATGCTAGAACTTTAAAAACGCAGAACAACACTTTAGTTCACAAGAGCACACTGTGCTTCTGTCCTGGTTCAAGTATCTCAAAGCTGAATCACTAGGTAACAAAAGAGTTTCAAACTCACAGAAAAGCATTTTAGAGAACTGGAAATAATTACATGTTTCTTTGCTTCTGGGTACTAGGTTTCTTTGTGTATTTCAATGAAATTCTGAAAAAATAATTCTCTCTTGTGCCCCTCAAGGCTCCCCAAGTTTGGTCAATCCACCATCAGGGGTTTTTTATTTAGAGCCTATTGGATATTTACCCTGATTAGGCGAATTTCACTGAAAACGCCTGTAGTTTAATTTCTCAATGGTTAATGCTAGAACTTTCAAAATGCAGAAAAGCACTTCAGTTCACAAGAGCACACTGTGCTTCTGTCCTGGTGCAAGTATCTCAAAGCTGAATCACTAGATAACAAAAGAGTTTCAAACTCACAGAAAAGCATTTTAGCGAACTGGAAATAATTCCATATTTCTTAGCTTCTGGGCACTAGGTTTCTTTGTGTATTTCAATGAAACTCTGAAAAAATGATTCTCTCATGTGCCCCTCAAGGCTCCCCAAGTTTGGTCATCCCACCATCAAGGGTGTTTTGTTTACAGTCTATTGGATGTTTACCCTGATTAGGCGAAAATGCCTGAAAAGAGCCTGTGAGTTTAATTCTTAAATGGTTAATGCTAGAACTTTAAAAACGCAGAACAACAATTTAGTTCACAAGAGCACACTGTGCTTGTCTCTCCTGGTTCAAGTATCTCAAAGCTGAATCACTAGGTAGCAAAAGAGTTTCAAACTCACAGAAAAGCGTTTTAGCCAACTGGAAATAATTACATGTTTCTTTGCTTCTGGGTACTAGGTTTCTTTGTGTATTTCAATGAAATTCTGAAAAAATAATTCTCTCTTGTGCCCCTCAAGGCTCCCCAAGTTTGGTCAATCCACCATCACGGGTTTTTTATTTAGAGCCTATTGGATATTTACCCTGATTAGGCGAATTTCACTGAAAACGCCTGTAGTTTAATTTCTCAATGGTTAATGCTAGAACTTTCAAAATGCAGAAAAGCACTTCAGTTCACAAGAGCACACTGTGCTTCTGTCCTGGTGCAAGTATCTCAAAGCTGAATCACTAGATAACAAAAGAGTTTCAAACTCACAGAAAAGCATTTTAGAGAACTGGAAATAATTACATGTTTCTTTGCTTCTGGGTACTAGGTTTCTTTGTGTATTTCAATGAAATTCTGAAAAAATAATTCTCTCTTGTGCCCCTCAAGGCTCCCCAAGTTTGGTCAATCCACCATCAGGGGTTTTTTATTTAGAGCCTATTGGATATTTACCCTGATTAGGCGAATTTCACTGAAAACGCCTGTAGTTTAATTTCTCAATGGTTAATGCTAGAACTTTCAAAATGCAGAAAAGCACTTCAGTTCACAAGAGCACACTGTGCTTCTGTCCTGGTGCAAGTATCTCAAAGCTGAATCACTAGATAACAAAAGAGTTTCAAACTCACAGAAAAGCATTTTAGAGAACTGGAAATAATTCCATATTTCTTAGCTTCTGGGCACTAGGTTTCTTTGTGTATTTCAATGAAACTCTGAAAAAATGATTCTCTCTTGTGCCCCTCAAGGCTCCCCAAGTTTGGTCAATCCACCATCAGGGGTTTTTTTTAGAGCCTATTGGATATTTACCCTGATTAGGCGAAAATGCCTGAAAAGAGCCTGTGGGTTTAATTCTTAAATGGTTAATGCTAGAACTTTAAAAACGCAGAAAAGCACTTCAGTTCACAAGAGCACACTGTGCTTCTGTCCTGGTTCAAGTATCTCAAAGCTGAATCACTAGGTAACAAAAGAGTTTCAAACTCACAGAAAAGCGTTTTAGCGAACTGGAAATAATTCCATGTTTCTTAGCTTCTGGGTACTAGGTTTCTTTGTGTATTTCAATGAAACTCTGACAAAATGATTCTCTCATGTGCCCCTCATGGCTCCCCAAGTTTGGTCAATCCACCATCACGGGTGTTTTGTTTACAGTCTTTTGGATGTTACCCTGATTAGGCGAAATTCACTGAAAAAAGCCTGTGGTTTAATTTCCTCAATGGTTAATGCTAGAACTTTAAAAATGCAGAAAAAGCACTTCAGATCACAAGAGCACACTGTGCTTCTCTCCTGGTTCAAGTATCTCAAAGCTGAATCACTAGGTAGCAAAAGAGTTTCAAACTCACAGAAAAGCGTTTTTAGCCAACTGGAAATAATTCCATGTTTCTTAGCTTGTGGGTACTAGGTTTCTTTGTGTATTTCAATGAAACTCTGAAAAATGATTCTCTCTTGTGCCCCTCAAGACTCCCCAAGTTTGGTCAATCCACCATCACGGGTTTTTTGTTTAGAGCCTTTTGGATGTTTACCCTGATTAGGCGAATTTCACTGAAAACGCCTGTAGTTTAATTCCTCAATGGTTAATGCTAGAACTTTGAAAATGCAGAAAAGCACTTCAGATCACAAGAGCACACTGTGCTTCTGTCCTGGTTCAAGTATCTCAAAGCTGAATCACTAGGTAGCAAAAGAGTTTCAAACTCACAGAAAAGCATTTTAGAGAACTGGAAATAATTCCATGTTTCTTAGCTTGTGGGTACTAGGTTTCTTTGTGTATTTCAATGAAACTCTGAAAAAATGATTCTCTCATGTGCCCCTCAAGGCTCCCCAAGTTTGGTCATCCCACCATCAATGGGGTTTTGTTTACAGTCTATTGGATGTTTACCCTGATTAGGCGAAAATGCCTGAAAACGCCTATGAGTTTAATTCTTAAATGGTTAATGCTAGAACTTTAAAAATGCAGAACAACACTTTAGTTCACAAGAGCACACTGTGTTCTTCTGTCCTGGTTCAAGTATCTCAAAGCTGAATCACTAGGTAACAAAAGAGTTTCAAACTCACAGAAAAGCATTTTAGAGAACTGGAAATAATTACATGTTTCTTTGCTTCTGGGTACTAGGTTTCTTTGTGTATTTCAATGAAATTCTGAAAAAATAATTCTCTCTTGTGCCCCTCAAGGCTCCCCAATTTGGTCAATCCACCATCACGGGTTTTTTATTTAGAGCCTATTGGATATTTACCCTGATTAGGCGAATTTCACTGAAAACGCCTGTAGTTTAATTTCTCAATGGTTAATGCTAGAACTTTCAAAATGCAGAAAAGCACTTCAGTTCACAAGAGCACACTGTGCTTCTGTCCTGGTGCAAGTATCTCAAAGCTGAATCACTAGATAACAAAAGAGTTTCAAACTCACAGAAAAGCATTTTAGAGAACTGGAAATAATTACATGTTTCTTTGCTTCTGGGCACTAGGTTTCTTTGTGTATTTCAATGAAATTCTGAAAAAATAATTCTCTCTTGTGCCCCTCAAGGCTCCCCAAGTTTGGTCAATCCACCATCACGGGTTTTTTATTTAGAGCCTATTGGATATTTACCCTGATTAGGCGAATTTCACTGAAAACGCCTGTAGTTTAATTTCTCAATGGTTAATGCTAGAACTTTCAAAATGCAGAAAAGCACTTCAGTTCACAAGAGCACACTGTGCTTCTGTCCTGGTGCAAGTATCTCAAAGCTGAATCACTAGATAACAAAAGAGTTTCAAACTCACAGAAAAGCATTTTAGAGAACTGGAAATAATTCCATGTTTCTTAGCTTCTGGGTACTAGGTTTCTTTGTGTATTTCAATGAAACTCTGAAAAAATGATTCTCTCATGTGCCCCTCAAGGCTCCCCAAGTTTGGTCAATCCACCATCAGGGGTTTTGTTTAGAGCCTATTGGATGTTTACCCTGATTAGGCGAATTTCACTGAAAACGCCTGTGAGTTTAATTCCTCAATGGTTAATGCTAGAACTTTAAAAATGCAGAAAAGCACTTCAGTTCACAAGAGCACACTGTGCTTCTGTCCTGGTTCAAGTATCTCAAAGCTGAATCACTAGGTAGCAAAAGAGTTTCAAACTCACAGAAAAGCGTTTTAGCCAACTGGAAATAATTCCATGTTTCTTAGCTTGTGGGTACTAGGTTTCTTTGTGTATTTCAATGAAACTCTGAAAAAATGATTCTCTCTTGTGCCCCTCAAGGCTCCCCAAGTTTGGTCATCCCACCATCATGGTTTTTTGTTTAGAGCCTATTGGATGTTTACCCTGATTAGGCGAATTTCACTGAAAACGCCTGTAGTTTAATTCCTCAATGGTTAATGCTAGAACTTTAAAAATGCAGAAAAGCACTTCAGTTCACAAGAGCACACTGTGCTTCTGTCCTGGTTCAAGTATCTCAAAGCTGAATCACTAGGTAACAAAAGAGTTTCAAACTCACAGAAAAGCATTTTAGAGAACTGGAAATAATTACATGTTTCTTTGCTTCTGGGTACTAGGTTTCTTTGTGTATTTCAATGAAATTCTGAAAAAATAATTCTCTCTTGTGCCCCTCAAGGCTCCCCAAGTTTGGTCAATCCACCATCACGGGTTTTTTATTTAGAGCCTATTGGATATTTACCCTGATTAGGCGAATTTCACTGAAAACGCCTGTAGTTTAATTCTCAATGGTTAATGCTAGAACTTTCAAAATGCAGAAAAGCACTTCAGTTCACAAGAGCACACTGTGCTTCTGTCCTGGTGCAAGTATCTCAAAGCTGAATCACTAGATAACAAAAGAGTTTCAAACTCACAGAAAAGCATTTTAGCGAACTGGAAATAATTCCATGTTTCTTAGCTTCTGGGTACTAGGTTTCTTTGTGTATTTCAATGAAACTCTGAAAAAATGATTCTCTCTTGTGCCCCTCAAGGCTCCCCAAGTTTGGTCAATCCCACCATCAACGGGTTTTTTGTTTACAGCCTATTGGATGTTTACCCTGATTAGGCGAAAATTCACTGAAAACGCCTGTGAGTTTAATTCTTCAATGGTTAATGCTAGAACTTTAAAAATGCAGAAAACACTTCAGTTCACAAGAGCACACTGTGCTTCTGTCCTGGTTCAAGTATCTCAAAGCTGAATCACTAGTAACAAAAGAGTTTCAAACTCACAGAAAAGCATTTTAGCCAACTGGAAATAATTCCATATTTCTTAGCTTCTGGGTACTAGGTTTCTTTGTGTATTTCAATGAAACTCTGAAAAAATGATTCTCTCTTGTGCCCCTCAAGGCTCCCCAAGTTTGGTCATCCCACCATCAAGGGTTTTTTGTTTAGAGCCTATTGGATGTTTACCCTGATTAGGCGAATTTCACTGAAAAGAGCCTGTAGTTTAATTCTTAAATGGTTAATGCTAGAACTTTGAAAATGCAGAAAACACTTCAGTTCACAAGAGCACACTGTGCTTCTCCTGGTTCAAGTATCTCAAAGCTGAATCACTAGGTAGCAAAAGAGTTTCAAACTCACAGAAAAGCATTTTAGAGAACTGGAAATAATTCCATGTTTCTTAGCTTGTGGGTACTAGGTTTCTTTGTGTATTTCAATGAAACTCTGAAAAAATGATTCTCTCTTGTGCCCCTCATGGCTCCCCAAGTTTGGTCAATCCACCATCACGGTTTTTTTTTATTTAGAGCCTATTGGATATTTACCCTGATTAGGCGAATTTCACTGAAAACGCCTGTAGTTTAATTCCTCAATGGTTAATGCTAGAACTTTGAAAATGCAGAAAAGCACTTCAGATCACAAGAGCACACTGTGCTTCTGTCCTGGTTCAAGTATCTCAAAGCTGAATCACTAGGATAACAAAAGAGTTTCAAACTCACAGAAAAGCATTTTAGCGAACTGGAAATAATTCATGTTTCTTAGCTTCTGGGTACTAGGTTTCTTTGTGTATTTCAATGAAACTCTGAAAAAATGATTCTCTCATGTGCCCCTCAAGGCTCCCCAAGTTTGGTCATCCCACCATCAAGGGTGTTTTGTTTACAGTCTATTGGATGTTTACCCTGATTAGGCGAAAATGCCTGAAAAGAGCCTGTGAGTTTAATTCTTAAATGGTTAATGCTAGAACTTTAAAAACGCAGAACAACACTTTAGTTCACAAGAGCACACTGTGCTTTCTGTCCTGGTTCAAGTATCTCAAAGCTGAATCACTAGGTAGCAAAAGAGTTTCAAACTCACAGAAAAGCGTTTTAGCCAACTGGAAATAATTCCATGTTTCTTAGCTTGTGGGTACTAAGTTTCTTTGTGTATTTCAATGAAACTCTGACAAAATGATTCTCTCTTGTGCCCCTCATGGCTCCCCAAATTTGGTCAATCCACCATCACGGGTTTTTTGTTTAGAGCCTTTTGGATGTTTACCCTGATTAGACGAATTTCACTGAAAACGCCTGTGGGTTTAATTCCTCAATGGGTAATGCTAGAACTTTGAAAATGCAGAAAAGCACTTCAGATCACAAGAGCACACTGTGCTTCTGTCCTGGTTCAAGTATCTCAAAGCTGAATCACTAGGTAGCAAAAGAGTTTCAAACTCACAGAAAAGCGTTTTAGCCAACTGGAAATAATTCTTGTTTCTTAGCTTGTGGGTACTAGGTTTCTTTGTGTATTTCAATGAAACTCTGAAAAAATGATTCTCTCATGTGCCCCTCAAGGCTCCCCAAGTTTGGTCATCCCACCATCAATGGGTTTTTTGTTTTAGAGCCTATTGGATGTTTACCCTGATTAGGCGAAAATCACTGAAAACGCCTGTGAGTTTAATTCTTAAATGGTTAATGCTAGAACTTTAAAAATGCAGAACAACACTTCAGTTCACAAGAGCACACTGTGCTTCTGTCCTGGTTCAAGTATCTCAAAGCTGAATCACTAGGTAACAAAAGAGTTTCAAACTCACAGAAAAGCATTTTAGAGAACTGGAAATAATTACATGTTTCTTTGCTTCTGGGTACTAGGTTTCTTTGTGTATTTCAATGAAATTCTGAAAAAATAATTCTCTCTTGTGCCCCTCAAGGCTCCCCAAGTTTGGTCAATCCACCATCACGGGTTTTTTGTTTAGAGCCTATTGGATATTTACCCTGATTAGGCGAATTTCACTGAAAACGCCTGTAGTTTAATTTCTCAATGGTTAATGCTAGAACTTTCAAAATGCAGAAAAGCACTTCAGTTCACAAGAGCACACTGTGCTTCTGTCCTGGTTCAAGTATCTCAAAGCTGAATCACTAGATAACAAAAGAGTTTCAAACTCACAGAAAAGCATTTTAGAGAACTGGAAATAATTACATGTTTCTTTGCTTCTGGGTACTAGGTTTCTTTGTGTATTTCAATGAAATTCTGAAAAAATAATTCTCTCTTGTGCCCCTCAAGGCTCCCCAAGTTTGGTCAATCCACCATCACGGGTTTTTTTTGTTTAGAGCCTATTTGGATATTTTACCCTGATTAGGCGAATTTCACTGAAAACGCCTGTAGTTTAATTTCTCAATGGTTAATGCTAGAACTTTCAAAATGCAGAAAAGCACTTCAGTTCACAAGAGCACACTGTGCTTCTGTCCTGGTGCAAGTATCTCAAAGCTGAATCACTAGATAACAAAAGAGTTTCAAACTCACAGAAAAGCATTTTAGAGAACTGGAAATAATTACATGTTTCTTTGCTTCTGGGTACTAGGTTTCTTTGTGTATTTCAATGAAATTCTGAAAAAATAATTCTCTCTTGTGCCCCTCAAGGCTCCCCAAGTTTGGTCAATCCACCATCACGGGTTTTTTATTTAGAGCCTATTGGATATTTACCCTGATTAGGCGAATTTCACTGAAAACGCCTGTAGTTTAATTTCTCAATGGTTAATGCTAGAACTTTCAAAATGCAGAAAAGCACTTCAGTTCACAAGAGCACACTGTGCTTCTGTCCTGGTGCAAGTATCTCAAAGCTGAATCACTAGATAACAAAAGAGTTTCAAACTCACAGAAAAGCATTTTAGCGAACTGGAAATAATTCCATATTTCTTAGCTTCTGGGCACTAGGTTTCTTTGTGTATTTCAATGAAACTCTGAAAAAATGATTCTCTCATGTGCCCCTCAAGGCTCCCCAAGTTTGGTCATCCCACCATCAAGGGGTTTTGTTTACAGTCTATTGGATGTTTACCCTGATTAGGCGAAAATGCCTGAAAAGAGCCTGTGAGTTTAATTCTTAAATGGTTAATGCTAGAACTTTAAAAACGCAGAACAACAATTTAGTTCACAAGAGCACACTGTGCTTGTCTCCTGGTTCAAGTATCTCAAAGCTGAATCACTAGGTAGCAAAAGAGTTTCAAACTCACAGAAAAGCGTTTTAGCCAACTGGAAATAATTCCATGTTTCTTAGCTTGTGGGTACTAAGTTTCTTTGTGTATTTCAATGAAACTCTGACAAAATGATTCTCTCTTGTGCCCCTCATGGCTCCCCAAATTTGGTCAATCCACCATCACGGGTTTTTTGTTTAGAGCTTTTGGATGTTTACCCTGATTAGACGAATTTCACTGAAAACGCCTGTGGTTTAATTCCTCAATGGTTAATGCTAGAACTTTGAAAATGCAGAAAAGCACTTCAGATCACAAGAGCACACTGTGCTTCTGTCCTGGTTCAAGTATCTCAAAGCTGAATCACTAGGTAGCAAAAGAGTTTCAAACTCACAGAAAAGCGTTTTAGCCAACTGGAAATAATTCTTGTTTCTTAGCTTGTGGGTACTAGGTTTCTTTGTGTATTTCAATGAAACTCTGAAAAAATGATTCTCTCATGTGCCCCTCAAGACTCCCCAAGTTTGGTCATTCCCACCATCAATGGTGTTTTGTTTACAGTCTATTGGATGTTTACCCTGATTAGGCGAAAATGCCTGAAAACGCCTATGAGTTTAATTCTTAAATGGTTAATGCTAGAACTTTAAAAACGCAGAACAACACTTTAGTTCACAAGAGCACACTGTTCTCCTGTCCTGGTTCAAGTATCTCAAAGCTGAATCACTAGGTAACAAAAGAGTTTCAAACTCACAGAAAAGCATTTTAGAGAACTGGAAATAATTACATGTTTCTTTGCTTCTGGGTACTAGGTTTCTTTGTGTATTTCAATGAAATTCTGAAAAAATAATTCTCTCTTGTGCCCCTCAAGGCTCCCCAAGTTTGGTCAATCCACCATCACGGGTTTTTTGTTTAGAGCCTATTGGATATTTACCCTGATTAGGCGAATTTCACTGAAAACGCCTGTAGTTTAATTCTCAATGGTTAATGCTAGAACTTTCAAAA
>JAKELJ010000422.1:3836-29100 GCA_025594165.1 Tamias sibiricus
TCCTCAATGGTTAATAGCTATTACTTTAAAAATGCAGAACAACACTAGTTCGACAAGAGCACACTGTGCTCTTTTCTGTACACAGTATCTGAAAGCTGAATCACTATGTACAAAAGAGTTTCAAACTCACAGAAAAGCGATTTTTAGCCAACTGAAAAATAATTCCATGTTTCTTAGCTTCTAGGGTACTAGGTTTCTTTTGTGTATATTCCATGAAACTCTGACAAAAAGATTCTCTCGTGTGCCCCTCTCATGGCTCTCCAAATTTGGTCAATCCACCATCACATGATTTTTGTTTAGAGCCTAATGGGATGTCTACCCTGATTAGGGCGAATTATTTCCACAGAAAAACGCCTGGTAGTGTATTAAATCCTCAATGGTTTTAATGCAAGAACTTTGAAATGCCTTAGAAAAGCACTTCCGATCACAAGAGCGACACTGTGCTTCTTTCCTGGTTCAAGTAATCTCAAAGCTGAATCACTAGTGTAACAAAAGATGAGTTTCCAACTCAACTAGAAACGCGTTTTAGAGGACTGGAAATAAATTCCATGTTTCTTAGCTTCTGGGCACTAGTTTTTCTTTGTGTGTATTACAAAGAAACACTTACAAAATGAATCTCTCATGTGCCCCTCAAGGCTTCGCACAGGTTTTAGTCATCCCTACCATCAAGGGTGTTTTGTTTACAGTCCTATATGAATGTTATTACCCAGAGTAGGCGAAAATGGCCTGGAAACGGCTCTGGTGAGTTTAATTTTTAAATGGTTAATGCTAGAAACTTTAAAAACTAAGAACAACCACTTTATTTCACAAGGAGCACACTGTGCTATCTCTCCTGGTTTCAAGTATCTCAAAGCTGAATCACTAGGTAGCAAAGGAGTTTCAAACTCACAGAAACATGCGTTTTAGCCATCTGGAACTCATTCCATGTTTCTCTAGCTTGTGGGTCCAAAGTTATTCTATGATGTATTTCAATGAAACTGTGACAAAATCGATACTCTTACATGTGTCCCCACATGGCTTCCCAAATTTATGGTCAACTCCCCATCACGGAGTTTTATGTTTAGCGTCTATTTGATATTTACCCTGATTAGGCAAAATGCATGAAAAAGAAGCCTTGTGAATTTAATTCTTAAATGGTTACTGCTATTACGTTAAAAACGCAGAGCAAAGCCACTTTAGCATCACAAGTTGCACACTGATGACTTCTCTCCTGGTTCACGAATCTCCAAAGCTGGAACACTAGGTAGCAAAAGGGTTTCAAACTCCACAAAAAAGCGATTCTAGCGAACTGAAATACTTCATGTTTTCTTAGCTTCTGCGGCAACTAGGGATTCTTTGTGTATTTCAATGAAACTCTGATGGAAATTCATTCTCTCATTAGTTCCCGTCCAGGCCTCCCACGTTTGTGTCATCCCACATCAAAAGTGTTTTGTTAACAGGTCCCTATTGGATGTTAACCCTGGAATAAGGCTAAAATGCTTGAATACGCCAGTGATTTTAACATTTCTTAAATGTTTTAATGCTAGAACTTATAAAAGCAGGGAAGAACAACACTTTAGTTTCACAAGGAGCACACTGTGCTTCTCCTCCTGGTTCACGTATCTCAAAGCAGAATCACTAGGTTTAAAGCCCAAAAGGATTTTCAAACACACATAAAAAGCGTTTTAGCCACTGAAATAATCCATGTTTCTTAGCTTGTGGGTACTAGATTTCTATGTGTAATTGTCAGAAACTCTGACAAAATGAATCTCTCCTGTGCCCCTCATGCCTCCCCAAATTTGTCCAATCCACCATCACGTATTTTGTTTAGAGGACTATTGATGTTTACCCTGATTAGCGCGAATATTCACTGAAAAAGCCTGTATTTAATTCCTCAATGTTAATGCTAGAACTTTGAAAATGCAGAAAAGCAACTTCATATCCACAAGAGCACACTGTGTATTCTCGTCCGGTTCAATTATCTCAAAGCAGAATCACTAGGTAGCAAAAGAGATTTCAACTCACAGAAAAGCTTTTAGAAGAACTGGTAAATAATTCCTGTTTTTCATAGCTTCTGGGCACTAGATTCTAGTGTCATTCAAAGAAACTCTGAAAAAGATTCTCATCCATTTGCCCCTCCAAGGCTCCCAAGTTTGTGTCATCCCACCATCAAGGGTTTTTGTTAACAGTCAATTGGCATGTTATACCCTGATTAAGGCGAAAATCACTGAAAACGCCTGTGAGTTTAATTCTTAAATGGTTAAGGCTAGAACTTTAAAAAGGCATAACAAGCACTTTCAGTTCACAAGAGCACACGGTGTGCTTCTCTCCTGGTTGAAGTAATCACCAACGTTGAATCGACTAGGTAGGCGAAAAGAGTTTTCAAACACACAGAAAAGCGATTAGCGAAACGGAAAATAATTCCAAGTTGTCTAAGCTTTAAGGGTACTAGTTTAATCTTTGTGTATATCAATTAAACTCCTGACAAAATGATTCTCTCATGTGCCCCTCATGGTTTCCCCAAATTTGGGTCAATTCACCATCACGGGTTTTTTGCTTATAAGAAAAGATCCTATAGGACATGTTATGTCCCCTGATTAGGCTGAAATTCACTGAAAACGCGCTGTAATAGTTAAATTTCTACAATGGTTAATGGTGCTAGAACATTGAAAAATGCAGAAGGAAAAGCACTTGAGATCACAAGAAGCAACACTGTGCTTCTGTCCTGGTTCAAGTATCTCAGAGCTGAATCCACTAGGGTAAGCTAAAAGAGTTTCAAAAACTCACAGAAACGCGATTTAGCCAACTGGAACATAATTCCATGTTTTCTTAGCTTCTGGGCACGCTAGGTTTCTTTGAGGTATTTCAATGAAACCTCTCGAACTAAAATGATTCTTCTTGTGCCCCTCATGGCTTCCCAAATTTGGTTCATCGCACCATCACGGGTTTTTTTGTTTAGAGCCTGTTTGGATGTTTTACCCAGATTGTTAAGGGGGCCCCCCCCCCCCCCGGGGGGAAAAAAAAAAAAAAGTTTTTTTATCACTGAAAAGACGCCTGTAGTTTAATTCCTCAAATGGTTAATGTTAGAACTTTTTTGAAAAATGCAGAGGAAGCACTTCATTTCAAGCAAGAGCACACTGTGCTTCCTGTCCTGGTTACAAGTATCTCAAAGCTGAATCACTATGTAGCAAAAAGAGTTTTCAAACTCACAAAAAGCGATTTAGCCACACTAGAAAATAATTCCATGTTTCTTAGCTTGGTGTGTATTAGGTTTTCCTTTGTGTATTTCAATGAAACTCTCGACAAAATGATTCTCTCTGGTAGCCCCTCAATGGCTTCCCAAATAAGGTCATTCTGACCATCACGGTTTTTTTTGTTTAGAGCCTATTGGATGTTTATCCCCTGCTTAGGCCGAATTCACATGAACACTGCCTGTTAGTTTAAGTTCCTCAATGGTTTAATTGCTTAGAACTTTGAAAATGCAGGGAAAAGCACTTCAGATCAACAAGAGCACACTGTGCTTCTTTCCTGGATTCAAGTATCTCAAAGCTGAATCACTATGGTAACAAAAAGATTTTCAAACTCAACAGAAAAGCGTTATTAGCGAACTGAAAATAATTCCATGTTTTTCTTATGCGTCTGGGCACTAGAATTTCTTTGTGTATTTCATCCAATGAAACTCTGAAAAAAATGATTCTCTCATGTGCCCCTCAATGCTTCCCAAGGTTTAGGTCATCCCACCATCAAGGGTGTTTTGTTTACAGTCTATTGGATTGTTTACCCTGATTAGGCGAAAATGCCTGAAAAACGCCTGTGAGTTTAATTCTTAAATGGATTAATGCTAGAACTTTAAAAATGCAGAAAAACACATTAGATTCACAAGAGCACACTGTGGACTTCTCACCTGGTTCAAGTCATCTCAAAGCTGAAATCACTAGGTTAGCAAAAGAGTTTCAAACTCACAGGAATTAAATTCATGGAAAATAATTATGCCAACTGGAAATAATATCCATGTTTCTTAGCTTCTGGGTACTAGGTTTCTTTGTGTATTTCAATGGAAACTCTGAAAAAATGTAATTCTCTCTTGTGCCCCTCAATGGTTCCCCAAATTTTGGTCAATCCACCACACGTGTTTTTTTGTTTAGCCTATTGGAATTTTCCCTTTATTAGGCGAAATTCACTGAAACGCCTGAAGTTTAATCATCAATTGTTACTGCAAAACATAGAAAATGCAGAATAAGCACTTCAGATCACAAGAGCAAACTGTGCTTCTGTCGCTTGGTTTTCAAGTATCTCAAAGCTGAAATCACTAGGTAGCAAAAGATTTTCAAACTCACAGACAAAGCGTTTTAGCGAACTGGAAATAATTCCATGTTTCTTAGCTTCTGAGCACTAGTTTCGTTTTTGTATTTTCAAATGAACACTCTGAAAAAATCATTTCCTCTCATGTCCTTCCAGGCTCCCAAGTTTGTTCATCCCACCATCAAGGTGTTTTGTTTATAGATCCTATTGGATGTTTACCCTGATTAGGCGAATTTCACTGAAAACGCCTGTTAGTTTAATTCCTCAATGGTTAAAGCTTGAACTTTGAAAATGCAGAAAAGCACTTCATATCACAAAAGCACACTGTGCTTCTGTCCTGGTTCAAGTATCTCAAAGCTGAATCACTAGCTAGGAAAAGAGTTTCAAACTCACAGAAAAGCGTTTTTAGCGAACTGGAAATAATTCCATGTTTCTTAGCTTCTGGGCAAGAGGTTTCTTTGTGTATTTCAATGAAACTCTGACAAAATGATTTCTCTCTTGTCCCCCTTATGGCTCCCCAAATTTGGTCATCCCACCATCACGGGTTTTTTGTTTAGAGCCTATTGGATGTTTACCCTGATTAGGCGAATTTCACTGAAAACGCCTGTAGTTTAATACCTAAAATGGTTAATGCTAGAACTTTGAAAATGCAGAAAAGCACTTCAGATCACAAGAGCACACTGTGCTCTCATTCCTGGTTCAAGTATCTCAAAGCTGAATCACTAGGTAGCAAAAGAGTTTCAAACTCACAGAAAAGCGATTTAGCCAACTGGAAATAATTCCATGTTTCTTAGCTTCTGTGTACTAGGTTTCTTTGTGTATTTCAATGAAACTCTGAAAAAATGATTCTCTGTTGTGTCCCTCATGGCTCCCCAAATTTAGTCATCTCACCATCACGGGTTTTTGTTTAGAGCCTATTGGATGTTTACCCTGATTAGGCGAATTTCACTGAAAACGCCTGTTAGTTTAATTCCTAAACAATGGTTAATGCTAGAACTTTGAAAATGCAGAAAAGCACTTCAGATCACAAGAGCACACTGTGCTTCTGTCCTGGTTCAAGTATCTCAAAGCTGAATCACTAGGTAGGAAAAGAGTTTCAAACTCACAGAAAAGCGATTTAGCCAACTGGAAATAATTCCATGTTTCTTAGCTTCTGGGTACTAGGTTTCTTTGTGTATTTCAATGAAACTCTGACAAAATGATTCTCTCATTGTGCCCCTCATGGCTCCCCAATTTGGTCATCCACCATCACGGGTTTTTTGTTTAGAGTCTATTGGATGTTAACCCTGATTAGGCGAAATTTCACTGAAAACGCCTGTTAGTTTAATTCTCAATGGTTAATGCTAGAACTTTGAAAATGCAGAAAAGCACTTCAGTTCACAAGAGCACACTGTGCTTCTTTCCTGGTTCAAGTATCTCAAAGCTGAATCACTAGGTAGCAAAAGAGTTTCAAACTCACAGAAAAGCGATTTAGCCAACTGGAAATAATTCCATGTTTCTTAGCTTCTGGGCAACTAGGTTTCTTTGTGTATTTCAATGAAACTCTGACAAAATGATTCTCTCATGTGCCCCCTCAATGGCTCCCCAAATTTGGTCAATCCACCATCAACGGGGTGTTTTTTGTTTAGAGCCTATTGGATGTTTACCCTGATTAGGCGAATTACATGCCTGAAAACGCCTGTAGTTTAACTCCCTCAATGTTTAATGCTAGAACTTTAAAAACATATGCAGAAAAGCACTTCAGTTCACAAGAGCACACTGTGCTTCTCTCCTGGTTCAAGTATCTCAAAGCTGAATCACTAGGTAGAAAAGAGTTTCAAACTCACAGAAAAGCGATTTTAGCCAACTGGAAATAATTCCATGTTTCTTAGCTTCTGGGCACTAGGTTTCTTTGTGTATTTCAATGAAACTCTGAAAAAATGATTTCTCTCATGTGCCCCTCAAGGCTCCCCAAATTTGGTCATCCACCATCATGGGTTTTTTGTTTAGAGCCTATTGGATGTTTACCCTGATTAGGCGAAATTTCACTGAAAACGCCTGTGAGTTTAATTAAACAATGGTTAATGATTAGAACTTTGAAAATGCAGAAAAGCACTTCAGATCACAAGAGCACACTGTGCTTCTGTCCTGGTTCAAGTATCTCAAAGCTGAATCACTAGGTAGCAAAAGAGTTTCAAACTCACAGAAAAGCGATTTAGCCAACTGGAAATAATTCCATGTTTCTTAGCTTCTGGGTACTAGGTTTCTTTGTGTATTTCAATGAAACTCTGAAAAAATGATTCTCTCTTGTGTGCCCTCCATGGCTCCCCAAATTAGGTCATCCACCATCAAGGGTTTTTGTTTAGAGCCTATTGGGATGTTTTACCCTGATTAGGCGAATATTTCACTGAAAACGCCTGTAGTTTAATTTCCTCAATGGTTAAAGCTAGAACTTTGAAAATGCAGAAAAGCACTTCATTTCACAAGAGCACACTGTGCTTCTGTCCTGGTTCAAGTATCTCAAAGCTGAATCACTAGGTAGCAAAAGAGTTTCAAACTCACAGAAAAGCGATTTAGCCAACTGGAAATAATTCCATGTTTCTTAGCTTGTGGGTACTATAGGTTTCTTTGTGTATTTCAATGAAACTCTGAAAAAATGATTCTCTCTTGTGTCCCTCATGGCTCCCCAAATTTGGTCATCTCACCATCACGGGTTTTTTGTTTAGAGCCTATTGGATGTTTTACCCTGATTAGGCGAATTTCACTGAAAAACGCCTGTTAGTTTAATTCCTCAATGGTTAATGATAGAACTTTGAAAATGCAGAAAAGCACTTCAGATCACAAGAGCACACTGTGCTTCTGTCCTGGTTCAAGTATCTCAAAGCTGAATCACTAGGTAACAAAAGAGTTTCAAACTCACAGAAAAGCGATTTAGCAACTGGAAAATAATTCCATGTTTCTTAGCTTCTGGGTACTAGGTTTCTTTGTGTATTTCAATGAAACTCTGAAAAGAATGATTCTCTCTTGTGCCCCTCATGGCTCCCAAGTTTGGTCATCCACCATCACGGGTGTTTTGTTTAGAGCCTATTGGATGTTTACCCTGATTAGGCGAATTGCACTGAAAACGCCTGTGAGTTTAATTCCTCAATGGTTAATGCTAGAACTTTAAAAATGCAGAAAAGCACTTTAGTTTTCACAAGAGCACACTGTGCTTCTCTCCTGGTTCAAGTATCTCAAAGCTGAATCACTAGGTAGCAAAAGAGTTTCAAACTCACAGAAAAGCGTTTTAGCGAACTGGAAATAATTCCATGTTTCTTAGCTTCTGGGCACTAGGTTTCTTTGTGTATTTCAATGAAACTCTGAAAAAATGATTCTCTCATGTGCCCCTCAGGCTCCCCAAGTTTGGTCATCCCACCATCATGGGTGTTTTGTTTACAGTCTATTGGATGTTTACCTGATTAGGCGAAAATGCCTGAAAACGCCTGTGAGTTTAATTCTTAAATGGTTAATGCTAGAACTTTAAAAACGCAAAACAACACTTTAGTTCACAAGAGCACACTGTGCTTCTCTCCTGGTTCAAGTATCTCAAAGCTGAAGCTCTTGGTAGCAAAAGAGTTTCAAACTCACAGAAAAGCGATTTAGCCAACTGGAAATAATTCCAGTTTCTTAGCTTCTGGGTACTAGGTTTCTTTGTGTATTTCAATGAAACTCTGACAAAATGATTCTCTCTTGTGTCCCTCATGGCTCCCCAAATTAGGTCATCTCACCATCAAGGGTTTTTTGTTTAGAGCCTATTGGATGTTTACCCTGATTAGGCGAATTTCACTGAAAACGCCTGTTAGTTTAATTTAAACAATGGTTAATGCTAGAACTTTGAAAATGCAGAAAAGCACTTCAGATCACAAGAGCACACTGTGCTTCTGTCCTGGTTCAAGTATCTCAAAGCTGAATCACTAGGTAGCAAAAGAGTTTCAAACTCACAGAAAAGCGATTTAGCCAACTGGAAATAATTCCATGTTTCTTAGCTTCTGGGTACTAGGTTTCTTTGTGTATTTCAATGAAACTCTGACAAAATGATTCTCTCTTTTGCCCCTCATGGCTCCCCAAATTTGGTCATCCACCATCACGGGTTTTTTGTTTAGAGCCTATTGGATGTTTACCCGATTAGGCGAATTTCACTGAAAACGCCTGTAGTTTAATACCTCAATGGTTAAAGCTAGAACTTTGAAAATGCAGAAAAGCACTTCATTTCACAAGAGCACACTGTGCTTCTTTCCTGGTTCAAGTATCTCAAAGCTGAATCACTAGGTAGCAAAAGAGTTTCAAACTCACAGAAAAGCGATTTAGCCAACTGGAAATATTTCCATGTTTCTTAGCTTGTGTGTACTAGGTTTCTTTGTGTATTTCAATGAAACTATGAAAAAATGATTTCTCTGTTGTGTCCCTCATGGCTCCCTAAATTTAGTCATCTCACCATCACGGGTTTTTTGTTTAGAGCCTATTGGATGTTTACCCTGATTAGGCGATTTCACTGAAAACGCCTGTTAGTTTAATTAAACAATGGTTAATGATAGAACTTTGAAAATGCAGAAAAGCACTTCAGATCACAAGAGCACACTGTGCTTCTTTCCTGGTTCAAGTATCTCAAAGCTGAATCACTAGGTAACAAAAGAGTTTCAAACTCACAGAAAAGCGTTTTAGCCAACTGGAAATAATTCCATGTTTCTTAGCTTCTGGGCAACTAGGTTTCTTTGTGTATTTCAATGAAACTCTGAAAAAATGATTCTCTCTTGTGCCCCTCCAGGCTCCCCCAAGTTTGGTCATCCCACCATCAAGGGTGTTTTGTTTACAGCCTATTGGATGTTTACCCTGATTAGGCGAAATTCACTGAAAACGCCTGTGAGTTTAATTCTTAAATGGTTAATGCTAGAACTTTGAAAAACGCAGAAAAACACTTTAGTTCACAAGAGCACACTGTGCTTCTCTCCTGGTTCAAGTATCTCAAAGCTGAATCACAAGGTAGCAAAAGAGTTTCAAACTCACAGAAAAGCGTTTTAGCGAACTGGAAATAATTCCATGTTTCTTAGCTTCTGGGCACTAGGTTTCTTTGTGTATTTCAATGAAACTCTGAAAAAATGATTCTCTCATGTGCCCCTCAAGGCTCGCCAAGTTTGGTCATCCCACCATCATGGGTGTTTTGTTTACAGTCTATTGGATGTTTACCCTGATTAGGCGAAAATGCCTGAAAACGCCTGTGAGTTTAATTCTTAAATGGTTAATGCTAGAACTTTAAAAACGCAGAACAACACTTTAGTTCACAAGAGCACACTGTGCTTCTCTCCTGGTTCAAGTATCTCAAAGCTGAAGCTCTTGGTAGCAAAAGAGTTTCAAACTCACAGAAAAGCGATTTAGCCAACTGGAAATAATTCCAAGTTTCTTAGCTTCTGGGTACTAGGTTTCTTTGTGTATTTCAATGAAACTCTGACAAAATGATTCTCTCTTGTGTCCCTCATGGCTCCCCAAATTAGGTCATCTCACCATCAAGGGTTTTTTGTTTAGAGCCTATTGGATGTTTACCCTGATTAGGCGAATTTCACTGAAAACGCCTGTTAGTTTAATTCCTCAATGGTTAATGATAGAACTTTGAAAATGCAGAAAAGCACTTCAGATCACAAGAGCACACTGTGCTTCTGTCCTGGTTCAAGTATCTCAAAGCTGAATCACTAGGTAGCAAAAGAGTTTCAAACTCACAGAAAAGCGATTTAGCCAACTGGAAATAATTCCATGTTTCTTAGCTTCTGGGGCACTAGGTTTCTTTGTGTATTTCAATGAAACTCTGACAAAATGATTCTCTCTTGTGCCCCTCATGGCTCCCCAAATTTGGTCAATCCACCATCACGGGTTTTTTGTTTAGAGCCTATTGGATGTTTAACCCTGCTTAGGCGAATTTCACTGAAAACGCCTGTTAGTTTAGTTCCTCAATGGTTAATGCTAGAACTTTGAAAATGCAGAAAAGCACTTCAGATCACAAGAGCACACTGTGCTTCTTCCTGGTTCAAGTATCTCAAAGCTGAATCACTAGGTAACAAAAGAGTTTCAAACTCACAGAAAAGCGTTATTTAGCCAACTGGAAATAATTCCATGTTTCTTAGCTTCTGGGCAACTAGGTTTCTTTGTGTATTTCAATGAAACTCTGAAAAAATGATTCTCTCATGTGCCCCTCAGGCTCCCCAAGTTTGGTCATCCCACCATCACGGGTGTTTTGTTTACAGTCTATTGGATGTTTACCCTGATTAGGCGAAAATTCACTGAAAACGCCTGTGAGTTTTAATTCTTAAATGGTTAATGCTAGAACTTTAAAACGCAGAAAAAACACTTAGTTCACAAGAGCACACTGTGCTTCTCTCCTGGTTCAAGTATCTCAAAGCTGAATCACTAGGTAGCAAAAGAGTTTCAAACTCACAGAAAAGCGTTTTAGCGAACTGGAAATAATTCCATGTTTCTTAGCTTCTGGGCACTAGGTTTCTTTGTGTATTTCAATGAAACTCTGAAAAAATGATTCTCTCATGTGCCCCTCAAGGCTCCCCAAGTTTGGTCATCCCACCATCAAGGGTGTTTTTTGTTTACAGTCTATTGGATGTTTACCCTGATTAGGCGAATTTTGCCTGAAAACGCCTGTGAGTTTAATTCTTAAATGGTTAATGCTAGAACTTTAAAAACGCAGAACAACACTTTAGTTCACAAGAGCACACTGTGCTTCTCTCCTGGTTCAAGTATCTCAAAGCTGAATCACTAGGTAGCAAAAGAGTTTCAAACTCACAGAAAAGCGATTTAGCCAACTGGAAATAATTCCAAGTTTCTTAGCTTCTGGGTACTAGGTTTCTTTGTGTATTTCAATGAAACTCTGACAAAATGATTCTCTCTTGTGTCCCTCATGGCTCCCCAAATTAGGTCATCTCACCATCAAGGGTTTTTTGTTTAGAGCCTATTGGATGTTTACCCTGATAAGGCGAATTTCACTGAAAACGCCTGTTAGTTTAATTAAACAATGGTTAATGATAGAACTTTGAAAATGCAGAAAAGCACTTCAGATCACAAGAGCACACTGTGCTTCTGTCCTGGTTCAAGTATCTCAAAGCTGAATCACTAGGTAACAAAAGAGTTTCAAACTCACAGAAAAGCGTTTTAGCGAACTGGAAATAATTCCATGTTTCTTAGCTTCTGGGCACTAGGTTTCTTTGTGTATTTCAATGAAACTCTGAAAAAATCATTCTCTCATGTGCTCCTCCAGGCTCCCCACGTTTGGTCATCCCACCATCAAGGGTGTTTTGTTTACAGTCTATTGGATGTTTACCCTGATTAGACGAAAATGCCTGAAAACGCCTGTGAGTTTAATTTTTAAATGGTTAATGCTAGAACTTTAAAAATGCAGAAAACACTTTATTTCACAAGAGCACACTGTGCTTCTCTCCTGGTTCAAGTATCTCAAAGCTGAATCACTAGGTAGCAAAGAGTTTCAAACTCACAGAAAAGCGTTTTTAGCCAACTGGAAATAATTCCATGTTTCTTAGCTTCTGGGTACTAGGTTTCTTTGTGTATTTCAATGAAACTCTGACAAAATGATTCTCTCTTGTGCCCCTCATGGCTCCCCAAGTTTTGGTCATCCACCATCACGGGTTTTTGTTTAGAGCCTATTGGATGTTTACCCTGATTAGGCGAAATTTCACTGAAAACGCCTGTGAGTTTAATTCTCAATGGTTAATGCTAGAACTTTGAAAATGCAGAAAAGCACTTCAGATCACAAGAGCACACACTGTGCTCCTGTCCTGGTTCAAGTATCTCAAAGCTGAATCACTAGGTAGCAAAAGAGTTTCAAACTCACAGAAAAGCGATTTAGCCAACTGGAAATAATTCCATGTTTCTTAGCTTCTGGGTACTAGGTTTCTTTGTGTATTTCAATGAAACTCTGACAAAATGATTCTCTCTTGTGCCCCTCATGGCTCCCCAAATTTGGTCATCTCACCATCACGGGTTTTTTGTTTAGAGCCTATTGGATGTTTACCCTGATTAGGCGAATTTCACTGAAAACGCCTGTTAGTTTAATTCCTCAATGGTTAATGCTAGAACTTTGAAAATGCAGAAAAGCACTTCAGATCACAAGAGCACACTGTGCTTCTGTCCTGGTTCAAGTATCTCAAAGCTGAATCACTAGGTAGGAAAAGAGTTTCAAACTCACAGAAAAGCGTTTTAGCGAAACTGGAAAATTATTCCATGTTTCTTAGCTTCTGGGCACTAGGTTTCTTTGTGTATTTCAATGAAACTCTGAAAAAAATGATTCTCTCATGTGCCCCTCAAGGCTCCCCAAGTTTGGTCATCCCACCATCAAGGGTGTTTTTTTTACAGTCTATTGGATGTTTACCCTGATTAGGCGAAAATGCCTGAAAACGCCTGTGAGTTTAATTCTTAAATGGTTAATGCTAGAACTTTAAAAACGCAAAACAACACTTTAGTTCACAAGAGCACACTGTGCTTCTCTCCTGGTTCAAGTATCTCAAAGCTGAAGCTCTCGGTAGCAAAAGAGTTTCAAACTCACAGAAAAGCGATTTAGCCAACTGGAAATAATTCCAAGTTTCTTAGCTTCTGGGTACTAGGTTTCTTTGTGTATTTCAATGAATCTCTGACAAAATGATTCTCTCTTGTGTCCCTCATGGCTCCCCAAATTAGGTCATCTCACCATCAAGGGTTTTTTGTTTAGAGCCTATTGGATGTTTACCCTGATTAGGCGAATTTCACTGAAAACGCCTTTTAGTTTAATTCCTCAATGGTTAATGCTAGAACTTTGAAAATGCAGAAAAGCACTTCAGATCACAAGAGCACACTGTGCTTCTGTCCTGGTTCAAGTATCTCAAAGCTGAATCACTAGGTAGCAAAGAGTTTCAAACTCACAGAAAAGCGATTTAGCCAACTGGAAATAATTCCAGGTTTCTTAGCTTCTGGGTACTAAGGTTTCTTTGTGTATTTCAATGAAACTCTGACAAAATGATTCTCTCTTTTGCCCCTTATGGCTCCCCAAATTTGGTCATCTCCACCATCACGGGTTTTTTGTTTAGAGCCTATTGGATGTTTACCCCGATTAGGCGAATTTCACTGAAAACGCCTGTAGTTTAATACCTCAATGGTTAAGCTAGAACTTTGAAAATGCAGAAAAGCACTTCATTTCACAAGAGCACACTGTGCTTCTTTCCTGGTTCAAGTATCTCAAAGCTGAATCACTAGGTAGCAAAAGAGTTTCAAACTCACAGAAAAGCGATTTAGCCAACTGGAAAATAATTCCATGTTTCTTAGCTTGTGTGTACTAGGTTTCTTTGTGTATTTCAATGAAACTATGAAAAAAATGATTCTCTTGTGTCCCTCATGGCTCCCTAAATTTAGTCATCTCACCATCACGGGTTTTTTGTTTAGAGCCTATTGGATGTTTACCCTGATTAGGCGAATTTCACTGAAAACGCCTGTTAGTTTAATTGAAACAATGGTTAATGATAGAACTTTGAAAATGCAGAAAAGCACTTCAGATCACAAGAGCACACTGTGCTTCTTTCCAGGTTCAAGTATCTCAAAGCTGAATCACTAGGTAACAAAAGAGTTTCAAACTCACAGAAAAGCGTTTTAGCGAACTGGAAATAATTCCATGTTTCTTAGCTTCTGGGCAAGAGGTTTCTTTGTGTATTTCAATGAAACTCTGAAAAAATGATTCTCTCATGTGCCCCTCCAGGCTCCCCAAGTTTGGTCATCCCACCATCAAGGGTGTTTTGTTTACAGTCTATTGGATGTTTACCCTGATTAGGCGAAAATGCCTGAAAACGCCTGTGAGTTTAATTCTTAAATGGTTAATGCTAGAACTTTAAAAACGCAGAAAACACTTTAGTTCACAAGAGCACACTGTGCTTCTCTCCTGGTTCAAGTATCTCAAAGCTGAATCACAAGGTAGCAAAAGAGTTTCAAACTCACAGAAAAGCGTTTTAGCGAACTGGAAATAATTCCATGTTTCTTAGCTTCTGGGCACTAGGTTTCTTTGTGTATTTCAATGAAACTCTGAAAAAATGATTCTCTCATGTGCCCCTCAAGGCTCCGCCAAGTTTGGTCATCCCACCATCATGGGTGTTTTGTTTACAGTCTATTGGATGTTTACCCTGATTAGGCGAAAATGCCTGAAAACGCCTGTGAGTTTAATTCTTAAATGGTTAATGCTAGAACTTTAAAAACGCAGAACAACACTTTAGTTCACAAGAGCACACTGTGCTTCTCTCCTGGTTCAAGTATCTCAAAGCTGAAGCACTCGGTAGCAAAAGAGTTTCAAACTCACAGAAAAGCGATTTAGCCAACTGGAAATAATTCCAAGTTTCTTAGCTTCTGGGTACTAGGTTTCTTTGTGTATTTCAATGAAACTCTGACAAAATGATTCTCTCTTGTGTCCCTCATGGCTCCCCAAAATTAGGTCATCTCACCATCAAGGGTTTTTTGTTTAGAGCCTATTGGATGTTTACCCTGATAAGGCGAATTTCACTGAAAACGCCTGTTAGTTTAATTAAACAATGGTTAATGATAGAACTTTGAAAATGCAGAAAAGCACTTCAGATCACAAGAGCACACTGTGCTTCTGTCCTGGTTCAAGTATCTCAAAGCTGAATCACTAGGTAGCACAAAAGAGTTTCAAACTCACAGAAAAGCGATTTAGCCAACTGGAAATAATTCCATGTTTCTTAGCTTCTGGGTACTAGGTTTCTTTGTGTATTTCAATGAAACTCTGACAAAATGATTCTCTCTTGTGCCCCTCATGGCTCCCCAAATTTCGTCAATCCACCATCACGGGTTTTTTTGTTTAGAGCCTATTGGATGTTTACCCTGATTAGGCGAATTTCACTGAAAACGCCTGTTAGTTTAATTCCTCAATGGTTAATGCTAGAACTTTGAAAATGCAGAAAAGCACTTCAGATCACAAGAGCACACTGTGCTTCTTTCCTGGTTCAAGTATCTCAAAGCTGAATCACTAGGTAGCAAAAGAGTTTCAAACTCACAGAAAAAGCGATTTAGCCAACTGGAAATAATTCCATGTTTCTTAGCTTCTGGGGTACTAGGTTTCTTTGTGTATTTCAATGAAACTCTGACAAAATGATTCTCTCTTGTGCCCCTCATGGCTCCCCAAATGTGGTCAATCCACCATCACGGGTTTTTTGTTTAGAGCCTATTGGATGTTTACACTGATTAGGCGAATTTCACATTGAAAACGCCTGTAGTTTAACTCCTCAATGTTTAATGCTAGAACTTTGAAAATGCAGAAAAGCACTTCAGATCACACAAAAGCACACTGTGCTTCTGTCCTGGTTCAAGTATCTCAAAGCTGAATCACTAGGTAAAAAAGAGTTTCAAACTCACAGAAAAGCGTTTTTTAGAGAACTGGAAATAATTCCATGTTTCTTAGCTTCTGGGCACTAGGTTTCTTTGTGTATTTCAATGAAACTCTGAAAAAAATGATGATTCTCTCATGTGCCCTCAAGGCTCCCCAAGTTTGGTCATCCCACCATCAGGGTGTTTTGTTGCAGTCTATTGGATGTTTACACTGATTAGGCGAAAATGCCTGAAAACGCCTGTGAGTTTAATTCTTAAATGGTTAATGCTAGAACTTTAAAAATGCAAAACAACACTTTAGTTCACAAGAGCACACTGTGCTTCTCTCCTGGTTCAAGTATCTCAAAGCTGAATCACTAGGTAGCAAAAGAGTTTCAAACTCACAGAAAAGCGATTTAGCCAACTGGAAATAATTCCATGTTTCTTAGCTTCTGGGTACTAGGTTTCTTTGTGTATTTCAATGAAACTCTGAAAAAATGATTCTCTCTTGTGCCCCTCATGGCTCCCCAAATTAGGTCATCTCACCATCAAGGGTTTTTTGTTTAGAGCCTATTGGATGTTTACCCTGATTAGGCGAATTTCACTGAAAACGCCTTTTAGTTTAATTCCTCAATGGTTAATGCTAGAACTTTGAAAATGCAGAAAAGCACTTCAGATCACAAGAGCACACTGTGCTTCTGTCCTGGTTCAAGTATCTCAAAGCTGAATCACTAGGTAGCAAAGAGTTTCAAACTCACAGAAAAGCGATTTAGCCAACTGGAAATAATTCCATGTTTCTTAGCTTCTGGGTACTAGGTTTCTTTGTGTATTTCAATGAAACTCTGACAAAATGATTCTCTCTTGTGTCCCTCATGGCTCCCCAAATTTGGTCATCTCACCATCACGGGTTTTTTGTTTAGAGCCTATTGGATGTTTACCCTGATTAGGCGAATTTCACTGAAAACGCCTGTTAGTTTAATTCCTCAATGGTTAATGCTAGAACTTTGAAAATGCAGAAAAGCACTTCAGATCACAAAGAGCACACTGTGCTTCTGTCCTGGTTCAAGTATCTCAAAGCTGAATCACTAGGTAGCAAAAGAGTTTCAAACTCACAGAAAAGCGTTTTAGCGAACTGGAAATAATTCCATGTTTCTTAGCTTCTGGGCACTAGGTTTCTTTGTGTATTTCAATGAAACTCTGAAAAAATGATTCTCTCATGTGCCCCTCCAGGCTCCCCAACGTTTGGTCATCCCACCATCAAGGGTGTTTTTTGTTTACAGTCTATTGGATGTTTACCCTGATTAGGCGAAAATGCCTGAAAACGCCTGTGAGTTTAATTCTTAAATGGTTAATGCTAGAACTTTAAAAATGCAAAAAACACTTCAGTTCACAAGAGCACACTGTGCTTCTCTCCTGGTTCAAGTATCTCAAAGCTGAATCACTCGGTAGCAAAAGAGTTTCAAACTCACAGAAAAGCGATTTAGCCAACTGGAAATAATTCCATGTTTCTTAGCTTCTGGGTACTAGGTTTCTTTGTGTATTTCAATGAACTCTGACAAAATGATTCTCTCTTGTGTCCCTCATGGCTCCCCAAATTTGGTCATCTCACCATCAAGGGTTTTTTGTTTAGAGCCTATTGGATGTTTACCCTGATTAGGCGAATTTCACTGAAAACGCCTGTTAGTTTAATTCCTCAATGGTTAATGCTACAACTTTGAAAATGCAGAAAAGCACTTCAGATCACAAGAGCACACTGTGCTTCTGTCCTGGTTCAAGTATCTCAAAGCTGAATCACTAGGTAGCAAAAGAGTTTCAAACTCACAGAAAAGCGATTTAGCCAACTGGAAATAATTCCATGTTTCTTTGCTTCTGGGTACTAGGTTTCTTTGTGTATTTCAATGAAACTCTGACAAAATGATTCTCTCTTTTGCCCCTTATGGCTCCCCAAATTTGGTCATCCCACCATCACGGGTTTTTTGTTTAGAGCCTATTGGATGTTTACCCGATTAGGCGAATTTCACTGAAAACGCCTGTAGTTTAATACCTCAATGGTTTAAGCTAGAACTTTGAAAATGCAGAAAAGCACTTCATTTCACAAGAGCACACTGTGCTTCTTTCCTGGTTCAAGTATCTCAAAGCTGAATCACTAGGTAGCAAAAGAGTTTCAAACTCACAGAAAAGCGATTTAGCCAACTGGAAATATTTCCATGTTTCTTAGCTTGTGGTACTAGGTTTCTTTGTGTATTTCAATGAAACTCTGAAAAAATGATTCTCTGTTGTGTCCCTCATGGCTCCCCTAAATTTAGTCATCTCACCATCACGGGTTTTTTGTTTAGAGCCTATTGGATGTTTACCCTGATTAGGCGAATTTCACTGAAAACGCCTGTTAGTTTAATTAAACAATGGTTAATGATAGAACTTTGAAAATGCAGAAAAGCACTTCAGATCACAAGAGCACACTGTGCTTCTTTCCAGGTTCAAGTATCTCAAAGCTGAATCACTAGGTAACAAAAGAGTTTCAAACTCACAGAAAAGCGATTTTAGCCAACTGGAAATAATTCCATGTTTCTTAGCTTCTGGGCAAGAGGTTTCTTTGTGTATTTCAATGAAACTCTGAAAAAATGATTCTCTCATGTGCCCCTCCATGGCTCCCCAAGTTTGGTCATCCCACCATCAGGGTTTTTTTGTTTACAGTCTATTGGATGTTTACCCTGATTAGGCGAAAATGCACTGAAAACGCCTGTGAGTTTAATTCTTAAATGGTTAATGCTAGAACTTTAAAAATGCAGAAAAAACACTTTAGTTCACAAGAGCACACTGTGCTTCTCTCCTGGTTCAAGTATCTCAAAGCTGAATCACTAGGTAGCAAAAGAGTTTCAAACTCACAGAAAAGCGTTTTAGCCAACTGGAAATAATTCCATGTTTCTTAGCTTCTGGGTACTAGGTTTCTTTGTGTATTTCAATGAAACTCTGAAAAAATGATTCTCTCATGTGCCCCTCAAGGCTCGCCAAGTTTGGTCATCCCACCATCATGGGTTTTTTGTTTACAGCCTATTGGATGTTTACCCTGATTAGGCGAAAATGCCTGAAAACGCCTGTGAGTTTAATTCTTAAATGGTTAATGCTAGAACTTTAAAAATGCAGAAAACACTTTAGTTCACAAGAGCACACTGTGCTTCTCTCCTGGTTCAAGTATCTCAAAGCTGAAGCTCTCGGTAGCAAAAAGTTTCAAACTCACAGAAAAGCGATTTAGCCAACTGGAAATAATTCCAAGTTTCTTAGCTTCTGGGTACTAGGTTTCTTTGTGTATTTCAATGAAACTCTGACAAAATGATTCTCTCTTGTGTCCCTCATGGCTCCCCAAATTAGGTCATCTCACCATCAAGGGTTTTTTGTTTAGAGCCTATTGGATGTTTACCCTGATTAGGCGAATTTCACTGAAAACGCCTGTTAGTTTAATTCTTAAAAATGGTTAATGCTAGAACTTTGAAAATGCAGAAAAGCACTTCAGATCACAAGAGCACACTGTGCTTCTGTCCTGGTTCAAGTATCTCAAAGCTGAATCACTAGGTAGCAAAAGAGTTTCAAACTCACAGAAAAGCGATTTAGCCAACTGGAAATAATTCCATGTTTCTTAGCTTCTGGGTACTAGGTTTCTTTGTGTATTTCAATGAAACTCTGACAAAATGATTCTCTCTTGTGTCCCTCATGGCTCCCCAAATTTGGTCAATCCACCATCACGGTTTTTTTTGTTTAGAGCCTATTGGATGTTTTACCCTGATTAGGCGAATTTCACTGAAAACGCCTGTTAGTTTAATTCCTCAATGGTTAATGCTAGAACTTTGAAAATGCAGAAAAGCACTTCAGATCACAAGAGCACACTGTGCTTCTTTCCTGGTTCAAGTATCTCAAAGCTGAATCACTAGGTAGCAAAAGAGTTTCAAACTCACAGAAAAGCGATTTAGCCAACTGGAAATAATTCCATGTTTCTTAGCTTCTGGGAACTAGGTTTCTTTGTGTATTTCAATGAAACTCTGACAAAATGATTCTCTCTTGTGCCCCTCATGGCTCCCCAAATTGGTCAATCCACCATCACGGGTTTTTTGTTTAGAGCCTATTGGATGTTTACCCTGATTAGGCGAATTACACTGAAAACGCCTGTAGTTTAATTCCTCAATGGTTAATGCTAGAACTTTGAAAATGCAGAAAAGCACTTCAGATCACAAGAGCACACTGTGCTTCTGTCCTGGTTCAAGTATCTCAAAGCTGAATCACTAGGTAGCAAAAGAGTTTCAAACTCACAGAAAAGCGTTTTAGCCAACTGGAAATAATTCCATGTTTCTTAGCTTCTGGGCACTAGGTTTCTTTGTGTATTTCAATGAAACTCTGAAAAAATGATTCTCTCATGTGCCCCTCAAGGCTCCCCAAGTTTGGTCATCCCACCATCATGGGTGTTTTGTTTGCAGTCTATTGGATGTTTACACTGATTAGGCGAAAATGCCTGAAAACGCCTGTGAGTTTAATTCTTAAATGGTTAATGCTAGAACTTTAAAAACGCAGAAACAACCACTTTAGTTCACAAGAGCACACTGTGCTTCTCTCCTGGTTCAAGTATCTCAAAGCTGAAGCACTAGTAGCAAAAGAGTTTCAAACTCACAGAAAAGCGATTTAGCCAACTGGAAATAATTCCAAGTTTCTTAGCTTCTGGGTACTAGGTTTCTTTGTGTATTTCAATGAATCTCTGACAAAATGATTCTCTCTTGTGTCCCTCATGGCTCCCCAAATTAGGTCATCTCACCATCAAGGGTTTTTTGTTTAGAGCCTATTGGATGTTTACCCTGATTAGGCGAATTTCACTGAAAACGCCTTTTAGTTTAATTCCTCAATGGTTAATGCTAGAACTTTGAAAATGCAGAAAAGCACTTCAGATCACAAGAGCACACTGTGCTTCTGTCCTGGTTCAAGTATCTCAAAGCTGAATCACTAGGTAGCAAAAGAGTTTCAAACTCACAGAAAAGCGATTTAGCCAACTGGAAATAATTCCAGGTTTCTTAGCTTCTGGGTACTAGGTTTCTTTGTGTATTTCAATGAAACTCTGACAAAATGATTCTCTCTTTTGCCCCTCATGGCTCCCCAAATTTTGGTCATCTCACCATCACGGGTTTTTGTTTAGAGCCTATTGGATGTTTACCCTGATTAGGCGAATTTCACTGAAAACGCCTGTTAGTTTAATTCCTCAATGGTTAATGCTAGAACTTTGAAAATGCAGAAAAGCACTTCAGATCACAAGAGCACACTGTGCTTCTGTCCTGGTTCAAGTATCTCAAAGCTGAATCACTAGGTAGCAAAAGAGTTTCAAACTCACAGAAAAGCGTTTTAGCCGAACTGGAAATAATTCCATGTTTCTTAGCTTCTGGGCACTAGGTTTCTTTGTGTATTTCAATGAAACTCTGAAAAAATGATTCTCTCATGTGCCCCTCCAGGCTCCCCACGTTTGGTCATCCCACCATCAAGGGTTTTTTGTTTACAGTCTATTGGATGTTTACCCTGATTAGGCGAAATGCCTGAAAACGCCTGTGAGTAGTTTAATTCTTAAATGGTTAATGCTAGAACTTTGAAAATGCAGAACAACACTTTAGTTCACAAGAGCACACTGTGCTTCTCTCCTGGTTCAAGTATCTCAAAGCTGAATCTCTCGGTAGCAAAAGAGTTTCAAACTCACAGAAAAGCGATTTAGCCAACTGGAAATAATTCCATGTTTCTTAGCTTCTGGGTACTAGGTTTCTTTGTGTATTTCAATGAATCTCTGACAAAATGATTCTCTCTTGTGTCCCTCATGGCTCCCCAAATTAGGTCATCTCACCATCAAGGGTTTTTTGTTTAGAGCCTATTGGATGTTTACCCTGATTAGGCGAATTTCACTGAAAACGCCTTTTAGTTTAATTCCTCAATGGTTAATGCTAGAACTTTGAAAATGCAGAAAAGCACTTCAGATCACAAGAGCACACTGTGCTTCTGTCCTGGTTCAAGTATCTCAAAGCTGAATCACTAGGGTAGCAAAAGAGTTTCAAACTCACAGAAAAGCGATTTAGCCAACTGGAAATAATTCCATGTTTCTTAGCTTCTGGGTACTAGGTTTCTTTGTGTATTTCAATGAAACTCTGACAAAATGATTCTCTCTTTTGCCCCTCATGGCTCCCCAAATTTGGTCATCCCACCATCACGGGTTTTTTGTTTAGAGCCTATTGGATGTTTACCCTGATTAGGCGAATTTCACTGAAAACGCCTGTAGTTTAATTCCTCAATGGTTAATGCTAGAACTTTGAAAATGCAGAAAAGCACTTCATTTCACAAGAGCACACTGTGCTTCTTTCCTGGTTCAAGTATCTCAAAGCTGAATCACTAGGTAGCAAAAGAGTTTCAAACTCACAGAAAAGCGATTTAGCCAACTGGAAATATTTCCATGTTTCTTAGCTTGTGTGTACTAGGTTTCTTTGTGTATTTCAATGAAACTCTGAAAAATGATTCTCTCTTGTGTCCCTCATGGCTCCCTAAATTTAGTCATCTCACCATCACGGGTTTTTTGTTTAGAGCCTATTGGATGTTTACCCTGATTAGGCGAATTTCACTGAAAACGCCTGTTAGTTTAATTAAAACAATGGTTAATGATAGAACTTTGAAAATGCAGAAAAGCACTTCAGATCACAAGAGCACACTGTGCTTCTTTCCTGGTTCAAGTATCTCAAAGCTGAATCACTAGGTAACAAAAGAGTTTCAAACTCACAGAAAAGCGTTTTAGCGAACTGGAAATAATTCCATGTTTCTTAGCTTCTGGGCACTAGGTTTCTTTGTGTATTTCAATGAAACTCTCTGAAAAAATGATTCTCTCATGTGCCCCTCCATGGCTCCCCAAGTTTGGTCATCCACCATCAAGGGTTTTTTGTTTACAGCCTATTGGATGTTTACCCTGATTAGGCGAATTTGCCTGAAAACGCCTGTTGAGTTTAATTCCTTAAATGGTTAATGCTAGAACTTTGAAAATGCAGAAAAAACACTTTAGTTCACAAGAGCACACTGTGCTTCTCTCCTGGTTCAAGTATCTCAAAGCTGAATCACTAGGTAGCAAAAGAGTTTCAAACTCACAGAAAAGCGTTTTAGCCAACTGGAAATAATTCCATGTTTCTTAGCTTCTGGGCACTAGGTTTCTTTGTGTATTTCAATGAAACTCTGAAAAAATGATTCTCTCTTGTGCCCCTCATGGCTCGCCAAATTTGGTCATCCCACCATCATGGGTTTTTGTTTAGAGCCTATTGGATGTTTACCCTGATTAGGGCGAAATGCACTGAAAACGCCTGTGAGTTTAATTCTTAAATGGTTAATGCTAGAACTTTAAAAATGCAGAAAAGCACTTTAGTTCACAAGAGCACACTGTGCTTCTCTCCTGGTTCAAGTATCTCAAAGCTGAATCACTAGGTAGCAAAAGAGTTTCAAACTCACAGAAAAGCGATTTAGCCAACTGGAAATAATTCCATGTTTCTTAGCTTCTGGGTACTAGGTTTCTTTGTGTATTTCAATGAAACTCTCTGACAAAATGATTCTCTCTTGTGTCCCTCATGGCTCCCCAAATTAGGTCATCTCACCATCAAGGGTTTTTTGTTTAGAGCCTATTGGATGTTTACCCTGATAGGCGAATTTCACTGAAAACGCCTGTTAGTTTAATTAAACAATGGTTAATGCTAGAACTTTGAAAATGCAGAAAAGCACTTCAGATCACAAGAGCACACTGTGCTTCTGTCCTGGTTCAAGTATCTCAAAGCTGAATCACTAGGTAGCAAAAGAGTTTCAAACTCACAGAAAAGCGATTTAGCCAACTGGAAATAATTCCATGTTTCTTAGCTTCTGGGTACTAGGTTTCTTTGTGTATTTCAATGAAACTCTGACAAAATGATTCTCTCTTGTGCCCCTCATGGCTCCCCAAATTTGGTCAATCTCACCATCACGGGTTTTTTGTTTAGAGCCTATTGGATGTTTACCCTGATTAGGCGAATTTCACTGAAAACGCCTGTTAGTTTAAGTTCCTCAATGGTTAATGCTAGAACTTTGAAAATGCAGAAAAGCACTTCAGATCACAAGAGCACACTGTGCTTCTTTCCTGGTTCAAGTATCTCAAAGCTGAATCACTAGGTAGCAAAAGAGTTTCAAACTCACAGAAAAGCGATTTAGCCAACTGGAAATAATTCCATGTTTCTTAGCTTCTGGGTACTAGGTTTCTTTGTGTATTTCAATGAAACTCTGACAAAATGATTCTCTCTTGTGCCCCTCATGGCTCCCCAAATGTGGTCAATCCACCATCACGTGTTTTTTGTTTAGAGCCTATTGGATGTTTACCCTGATTAGGCGAATTACACTGAAAACGCCTGTAGTTTAATTCCTCAATGTTTAATGCTAGAACTTTGAAAATGCAGAAAAGCACTTCAGATCACAAAAGCACACTGTGCTTCTGTCCTGGTTCAAGTATCTCAAAGCTGAATCACTAGGTAGCAAAAGAGTTTCAAACTCACAGAAAAGCGTTTTAGCCAACTGGAAATAATTCCATGTTTCTTAGCTTCTGGGCACTAGGTTTCTTTGTGTATTTCAATGAAACTCTGAAAAAATGATTCTCTCATGTGCCCCTCAAGGCTCCCAAGTTTGGTCATCCCACCATCATGGGTGTTTTGTTTGCAGTCTATTGGATGTTTACACTGATTAGGCGAAAATGCCTGAAAACGCCTGTGAGTTTAATTCTTAAATGGTTAATGCTAGAACTTTAAAAACGCAAAACAACACTTTAGTTCACAAGAGCACACTGTGCTTCTCTCCTGTTCAAGTATCTCAAAGCTGAAGCTCTCGGTAGCAAAAGAGTTTCAAACTCACAGAAAAGCGATTTAGCCAACTGGAAATAATTCCAAGTTTCTTAGCTTCTGGGTACTAGGTTTCTTTGTGTATTTCAATGAAACTCTGACAAAATGATTCTCTCTTGTGTCCCTCATGGCTCCCCAAATTTGGTCATCTCACCATCAAGGGTTTTTTGTTTAGAGCCTATTGGATGTTTACCCTGATTAGGCGAATTTCACTGAAAACGCCTGTTAGTTTAATTCCTCAATGGTTAATGCTAGAACTTTGAAAATGCAGAAAAGCACTTCATATCACAAGAGCACACTGTGCTTCTGTCCTGGTTCAAGTATCTCAAAGCTGAATCACTAGGTAGCAAAAGAGTTTCAAACTCACAGAAAAGCGTTTTAGCGAACTGGAAATAATTCCATGTTTCTTAGCTTCTGGGCACTAGGTTTCTTTGTGTATTTCAATGAAACTCTGAAAAAATGATTCTCTCATGTGCCCCTCCAGGCTCCCCAAGTTTGGTCATCCCACCATCAAGGGTGTTTTGTTTACAGTCTATTGGATGTTTACCCTGATTAGGCGAAAATGCCTGAAAACGCCTGTGAGTTTTAATTCTTAAATGGTTAATGCTAGAACTTTAAAAACGCAAAAACACTTTAGTTCACAAGAGCACACTGTGCTTCTCTCCTGGTTCAAGTATCTCAAAGCTGAAGCTCTAGGTAGCAAAAGAGTTTTCAAACTC